>CALMKQ010000001.1:0-167409 GCA_937620795.1 Thecophora atra | reverse complement strand
CACGAACCAGCCCACGAACCAGCACACGAACCAGCACACGAACCAGCACACGAACCAGCACACGAACCAGCACACGAACCAGCCCACGAACCAGCACACGAACCAGCACACGAACCAGCACACGAACCAGCACACGAACCAGCCCACGGAACCAGCACACGAACCAGCACACGAACCAGCACACGAACCAGCACACGAACCAGCACACGAACCATCCACGAACCAGCACACGAACCAGCACACGAACCAGCACACGAACCAGCACACGAACCAGCACACGAACCAGCACACGAACCAGCACACGAACCAGCACACGAACCATCCCACGAACCATCCCACGAACCAGCACACGAACCAGCACACGAACCAGCACACGAACCAGCACACGAACCAGCACACGAACCATCCCACGAACCAGCACACGAACCAGCACACGAACCAGCACACGAACCAGCACACGAACCAGCACACGAACCAGCACACGAACCAGCACACGAACCAGCACACGAACCATCCCACGAACCAGCACACGAACCAGCACACGAACCAGCACACGAACCAGCACACGAACCATCCACGAACCAGCACACGAACCAGCACACGAACCAGCACACGAACCAGCACACGAACCAGCACACGAACCAGCACACGAACCAGCACACGAACCAGCACACGAACCATCCCACGAACCATCCACGAACCAGCACACGAACCAGCACACGAACCAGCACACGAACCAGCACACGAACCAGCACACGAACCAGCACACGAACCAGCACACGAACCCATCCCACGAACCAGCACACGAACCAGCACACGAACCAGCACACGAACCATCCCACGAACCAGCACACGAACCAGCCACACGAACCAGCACACGAACCAGCACACGAACCAGCACACGAACCATCCCACGAACCAGCACACGAACCAGCACACGAACCAGCACACGAACCAGCACACGAACCAGCACACGAACCATCCCACGAACCAGCACACGAACCAGCACACGAACCAGCACACGAACCATCCCACGAACCAGCACACGAACCAGCACACGAACCAGCACACGAACCAGCACACGAACCAGCACACGAACCAGCACACGAACCAGCACACGAACCAGCACACGAACCAGCACACGAAGCAGCACACGAACCATCCCACGAACCAGCACACGAACCAGCACACGAACCAGCACACGAACCATCCCACGAACCAGCACACGAACCAGCACACGAACCAGCACACGAACCAGCACACGAACCAGCACACGAACCAGCACACGAACCAGCACACGAACCAGCACACGAACCATCCCACGAACCAGCACACGAACCAGCACACGAACCAGCACACGAACCAGCACACGAACCAGCACACGAACCAGCACACGAACCAGCACACGAACCAGCACACGAACCATCCCACGAACCAGCACACGAACCAGCACACGAACCAGCACACGAACCATCCCACGAACCAGCACACGAACCAGCACACGAACCAGCACACGAACCAGCACACGAACCAGCACACGAACCATCCCACGAACCAGCACACGAACCAGCACACGAACCAGCACACGAACCATCCCACGAACCAGCACACGAACCAGCACACGAACCAGCACACGAACCAGCACACGAACCAGCACACGAACCAGCACACGAACCAGCACACGAACCAGCACACGAACCAGCACACGAACCAGCACACGAACCATCCCACGAACCAGCACACGAACCAGCACACGAACCATCCCACGAACCAGCACACGAACCAGCACACGAACCAGCACACGAACCAGCACACGAACCAGCACACGAACCAGCACACGAACCAGCACACGAACCAGCACACGAACCAGCACACGAACCATCCCACGAACCAGCACACGAACCATCCCACGAACCATCCCACGAACCATCCCACGAACCAGCACACGAACCAGCACACGAACCAGCACACGAACCAGCACACGAACCAGCACACGAACCAGCACACGAACCAGCACACGAACCATCCACGAACCAGCACACGAACCAGCACACGAACCATCCCACGAACCATCCCACGAACCAGCACACGAACCAGCACACGAACCAGCACACGAACCAGCACACGAACCAGCACACGAACCAGCACACGAACCAGCACACGAACCAGCACACGAACCATCCCACGAACCAGCCCACGAACCAGCCCACGAACCAGCACACAACCAGCACACGAACCAGCACACGAACAGCACACGAACCAGCCACGAACCAGCACACGAACCAGCCCACGAACCAGCACACGAACCAGCACACGAACCAGCACACGAACCAGCCCACGAACCAGCACACGAACCAGCACACGAACCAGCACACGAACCAGCACACGAACCAGCCACGGACCAGCACACGAACCAGCACACGAACCAGCACACGAACCATCCCACGAACCAGCACACGAACCAGCACACGAACCAGCACACGAACCAGCACACGAACCAGCACACGAACCAGCACACGAACCAGCACACGAACCAGCACACGAACCATCCCACGAACCATCCACGAACCAGCACACGAACCAGCACACGAACCAGCACACGAACCAGCACACGAACCAGCACACGAACATCCACGACCACCACGAACCAGCACACGAACCAGCACACGAACCAGCACACGAACCAGCACACGAACCAGCACACGAACCAGCACACGAACCAGCACACGAACCAGCACACGAACCAGCACACGAACCAGCACACGAACCAGCACACGAACCAGCACACGAACCAGCACACGAACCATCCCACGAACCAGCACACGAACCAGCACACGAACCAGCACACGAACCAGCACACGAACCATCCACGAACCAGCACACGAACCAGCACACGAACCAGCACACGAACCAGCACACGAACCAGCACACGAACCATCCCACGAACCAGCACACGAACCAGCACACGAACCAGCACACGAACCATCCCACGAACCAGCACACGAACCAGCACACGAACCAGCACACGAACCAGCACACGAACCAGCACACGAACCAGCACACGAACCAGCACACGAACCAGCACACGAACCATCCACGAACCAGCACACGAACCAGCACACGAACCAGCACACGAACCAGCACACGAACCAGCACACGAACCAGCACACGAACCAGCACACGAACCAGCACACGAACCAGCACACGAACCAGCACACGAACCAGCACACGAACCAGCACACGAACCAGCACACGAACCAGCACACGAACCAGCACACGAACCAGCACACGAACCAGCACACGAACCAGCACACGAACCAGCACACGAACCATCCACGAACCATCCCAACGAACCAGCACACGAACCAGCACACGAACCAGCACACGAACCAGCACACGAACCAGCACACGAACCATCCCACGAACCAGCCACGAACCAGCACACGAACCAGCACACGAACCAGCACACGAACCAGCACACGAACCAGCCCACGAACCAGCACACGAACCATCCCACGAACCAGCACACGAACCATCCCACGAACCAGCACACGAACCAGCACACGAAGCAGCACACGAACCAGCACACGAACCAGCACACGAACCAGCACACGAACCAGCACACGAACCATCCCACGAACCAGCACACGAACCAGCACACGAACCATCCCACGGACCAGCACACGAACCAGCACACGAACCATCCCATGAACCAGCACACGAACCAGCACACGAACCAGCACACGAACCAGCACACGAACCAGCACACGAACCAGCACACGAACCAGCACACGAACCAGCACACGAACCAGCACACGAACCAGCACACGAACCATCCCACGAACCATCCCACGAACCAGCACACGAACCAGCACACGAACCAGCACACGAACCAGCACACGAACCAGCACACGAACCATCCCACGAACCAGCACACGAACCAGCACACGAACCAGCACACGAACCAGCACACGAACCAGCACACGAACCAGCACACGAACCAGCACACGAACCAGCACACGAACCAGCACACGAACCAGCACACGAACCATCCCACGAACCAGCACACGAACCAGCACACGAACCAGCACACGAACCAGCACACGAACCAGCACACGAACCAGCACACGAACCAGCACACGAACCAGCACACGAACCAGCACACGAACCAGCACACGAACCATCCACGAACCAGCACACGAACCAGCACACGAACCAGCACACGAACCAGCACACGAACCAGCACACGAACCAGCACACGAACCAGCACACGAACCAGCACACGAACCAGCACACGAACCAGCACACGAACCAGCACACGAACCAGCACACGAACCAGCACACGAACCATCCCACGAACCAGCACACGAACCAGCACACGAACCAGCACACGAACATCCACGAACAGCACACGAACCAGCACACGAACCAGCACACGAACCAGCACACGAACCAGCACACGAACCATCCCACGAACCAGCACACGAACCAGCACACGAACCAGCACACGAACCATCCCACGAACCAGCACACGAACCAGCACACGAACCAGCACACGAACCAGCACACGAACCAGCACACGAACCAGCACACGAACCAGCCCACGAACCAGCACACGAACCAGCACACGAACCAGCACACGAACCAGCACACGAACCAGCCCACGGACCAGCACACGAACCAGCACACGAACCAGCACACGAACCATCCCACGAACCAGCACACGAACCAGCACACGAACCAGCACACGAACCAGCACACGAACCAGCACACGAACCAGCACACGAACCAGCACACGAACCAGCACACGAACCATCCCACGAACCATCCCACGAACCAGCACACGAACCATCCCACGAACCAGCCCACGAACCAGCACACGAACCAGCACACGAACCAGCACACGAACCAGCACACGAACCAGCACACGAACCAGCACACGAACCATCCCACGAACCATCCCACGAACCAGCACACGCGAACCAGCACACGAACCAGCACACGAACCAGCACACGAACCAGCACACGAACCATCCCACGAACCAGCCCACGAACCAGCACACGAACCAGCACACGAACCAGCACACGAACCAGCACACGAACCAGCCCACGAACCAGCACACGAACCATCCCACGAACCAGCACACGAACCATCCCACGAACCAGCACACGAACCAGCACACGAACCAGCACACGAAGCAGCACACGAACCAGCACACGAACCAGCACACGAACCAGCACACGAACCAGCACACGAACCATCCCACGAACCAGCACACGAACCAGCACACGAACCATCCCACGGACCAGCACACGAACCAGCACACGAACCATCCATGAACCAGCACACGAACCAGCACACGAACCAGCACACGAACCAGCACACGAACCAGCACACGAACCAGCACACGAACCAGCACACGAACCAGCACACGAACCAGCACACGAACCAGCACACGAACCATCCCACGAACCATCCACGAACCAGCACACGAACCAGCACACGAACCAGCACACGAACCAGCACACGAACCAGCACACGAACCAGCACACGAACCAGCACACGAACCAGCACACGAACCAGCACACGAACCAGCACACGAACCATCCCACGAACCATCCCACGAACCAGCACACGAACCAGCACACGAACCAGCACACGAACCAGCACACGAACCATCCCACGAACCAGCACACGAACCAGCACACGAACCAGCACACGAACCAGCACACGAACCAGCCCACGAACCAGCACACGAACCATCCACGAACCAGCACACGAACCATCCCACGAACCAGCACACGAACCAGCACACGAACCAGCACACGAAGCAGCACACGAACCAGCACACGAACCAGCACACGAACCAGCACACGAACCAGCACACGAACCATCCACGAACCAGCACACGAACCAGCACACGAACCATCCCACGGACCAGCACACGAACCAGCACACGAACCATCCCATGAACCAGCACACGAACCAGCACACGAACCAGCACACGAACCAGCACACGAACCAGCACACGAACCAGCACACGAACCAGCACACGAACCAGCACACGAACCAGCACACGAACCAGCACACGAACCATCCCACGAACCATCCACGAACCAGCACACGAACCAGCACACGAACCAGCACACGAACCAGCACACGAACCAGCACACGAACCAGCACACGAACCAGCACACGAACCAGCACACGAACCAGCACACGAACCAGCACACGAACCATCCCACGAACCATCCCACGAACCAGCACACGAACCAGCACACGAACAGCACACGAACCAGCACACGAACCATCCCACGAACCAGCACACGAACCAGCACACGAACCAGCACACGAACCAGCACACGAACCAGCACACGAACCAGCACACGAACCAGCACACGAACCAGCACACGAACCAGCACACGAACCAGCCCACGAACCAGCACACGAACCATCCCACGAACCAGCACACGAACCATCCCACGAACCAGCACACGAACCAGCACACGAACCAGCACACGAAGCAGCACACGAACCAGCACACGAACCAGCACACGAACCAGCACACGAACCAGCACACGAACCATCCCACGAACCAGCACACGAACCAGCACACGAACCATCCCACGGACCAGCACACGAACCAGCACACGAACCATCCCATGAACCAGCACACGAACCAGCACACGAACCAGCACACGAACCAGCACACGAACCAGCACACGAACCAGCACACGAACCAGCACACGAACCATCCCACGAACCAGCACACGAACCAGCACACGAACCAGCACACGAACCAGCACACGAACCAGCACACGAACCAGCACACGAACCATCCCACGAACCATCCCACGAACCAGCACACGAACCAGCACACGAACCAGCACACGAACCAGCACACGAACCAGCACACGAACCAGCACACGAACCATCCCACGAACCAGCACACGAACCAGCACACGAACCAGCACACGAACCAACACACGAACCAGCACACGAACCACCACACGAACCAGCACACGAACCAGCACACGAACCAGCACACGAACCAGCACACGAACCATCCCACGAACCAGCACACGAACCAGCACACGAACCAGCACACGAACCAGCACACGAACCATCCCACGAACCAGCACACGAACCAGCACACGAACCAGCACACGAACCAGCACACGAACCAGCACACGAACCATCCCACGAACCAGCACACGAACCAGCACACGAACCAGCACACGAACCAGCACACGAACCATCCCACGAACCAGCACACGAACCATCCCACGAACCAGCACACGAACCAGCACACGAACCAGCACACGACCCAGCACACGAACCATCCCACGAACCAGCACACGAACCAGCACACGAACCAGCACACGAACCAGCACACGAACCAGCACACGAACCAGCACACGAACCAGCACACGAACCATCCCACGAACCAGCACACGAACCAGCACACGAACCAGCACACGAACCAGCACACGAACCAGCACACGAACCATTCCACGAACCAGCACACGAACCAGCACACGAACCAGCACACGAACCAGCACACGAACCAGCCCACGAACCAGCCCACGAACCAGCACACGAACCAGCACACGAACCAGCACACGAACCAGCACACGAACCAGCACACGAACCAGCACACGAACCAGCACACGAACCAGCACACGAACCAGCACACGAACCATCCCACGAACCATCCCACGAACCAGCACACGAACCAGCACACGAACCAGCACACGAACCAGCACACGAACCAGCACACGAACCAGCACACGAACCAGCACACGAACCAGCACACGAACCAGCACACGAACCAGCACACGAACCAGCACACGAACCAGCACACGAACCAGCACACGAACCAGCACACGAACCAGCACACGAACCAGCACACGAACCAGCACACGAACCAGCACACGAACCAGCACACGAACCAGCACACGAACCAGCACACGAACCATCCCACGAACCATCCCACGAACCAGCACACGAACCAGCACACGAACCATCCCACGAACCAGCACACGAACCAGCACACGAACCAGCACACGAACCAGCACACGAACCAGCACACGAACCAGCACACGAACCATCCCACGAACCAGCACACGAACCAGCACACGAACCAGCACACGAACCAGCACACGAACCAGCACACGAACCAGCACACGAACCATCCCACGAACCAGCACACGAACCAGCACACGAACCAGCACACGAACCAGCACACGAACCATCCCACGAACCAGCCCACGAACCAGCACACGAACCAGCACACGAACCAGCACACGAACCAGCACACGAACCAGCCCACGAACCAGCACACGAACCAGCACACGAACCAGCACACGAACCAGCCCACGAACCAGCCCACGAACCATCCCACGAACCAGCACACGAACCAGCACACGAACCATCCCACGAACCAGCACACGAACCAGCACACGAACCAGCACACGAACCAGCACACGAACCAGCACACGAACCATCCCACGAACCAGCACACGAATCAGCACACGAACCAGCCCACGAACCATCACACGAACCAGCCCACGAACCAGCACACGAACCAGCACACGAACCAGCACACGAACCAGCCCACGAACCAGCACACGAACCATCCCACGAACCAGCACACGAACCATCCCACGAACCAGCACACGAACCAGCACACGAACCAGCACACGAACCAGCCCACGAACCAGCCCACGAACCTGCACACGAACCATCCCACGAACCATCCCACGAACCAGCACACGAACCAGCACACGAACCAGCACACGAACCAGCACACGAATCAGCACACGAACCAGCACACGAACCATCACACGAACCAGCCCACGAACCAGCACACGAACCAGCACACGAACCAGCACACGAACCAGCACACGAACCAGCACACAAACCATCCCACGAACCAGCACACGAACCAGCACACGAACCAGCCCACGAACCAGCACACGAACCAGCCCACGAACCAGCACACGAACCATCCCACGAACCAGCACACGAACCTGCACACGAACCATCCCACGAACCATCCCACGAACCATCCCACGAACCAGCACACGAACCAGCACACGAACCAGCACACGAACCAGCACACGAACCAGCACACGAACCAGCCCACGAACCAGCCCACGAACCAGCACACGAACCAGCACACGAACCAGCACACGAACCAGCCCACGAACCAGCCCACGGACCAGCACACGAACCAGCACACGAACCAGCACACGAACCATCCCACGAACCAGCACACGAACCATCCCACGAACCAGCACACGAACCAGCACACGAACCAGCACACGAACCAGCACACGAACCAGCCCACGAACCATCCCACGAACCAGCACACGAACCAGCACACGAACCAGCACACGAACCAGCACACGAACCAGCCCACGGACCAGCACACGAACCAGCACACGAACCAGCACACGAACCATCCCACGAACCAGCACACGAACCAGCACACGAACCAGCACACGAACCAGCACACGAACCAGCACACGAACCAGCACACGAACCAGCACACGAACCATCCCACGAACCAGCACACGAACCATCCCACGAACCAGCACACGAACCAGCACACGAACCAGCACACGAACCAGCACACGAACCAGCACACGAACCAGCACACGAACCAGCACACGAACCAGCACACGAACCATCCCACGAACCAGCACACGAACCAGCACACGAACCAGCACACGAACCAGCACACGAATCAGCACACGAACCAGCACACGAACCATCACACGAACCAGCCCACGAACCAGCACACGAACCAGCACACGAACCAGCACACGAACCAGCACACGAACCAGCACACAAACCATCCCACGAACCAGCACACGAACCAGCACACGAACCAGCCCACGAACCAGCACACGAACCAGCCCACGAACCAGCACACGAACCATCCCACGAACCAGCACACGAACCTGCACACGAACCATCCCACGAACCATCCCACGAACCATCCCACGAACCAGCACACGAACCAGCACACGAACCAGCACACGAACCAGCACACGAACCAGCACACGAACCAGCACACGAACCAGCCCACGAACCAGCCCACGAACCAGCACACGAACCAGCACACGAACCAGCACACGAACCAGCCCACGAACCAGCCCACGGACCAGCACACGAACCAGCACACGAACCAGCACACGAACCATCCCACGAACCAGCACACGAACCATCCCACGAACCAGCACACGAACCAGCACACGAACCAGCACACGAACCAGCACACGAACCAGCCCACGAACCAGCCCACGAACCATCCCACGAACCAGCACACGAACCAGCACACGAACCAGCACACGAACCAGCACACAAACCATCCCACGAACCAGCACACGAACCAGCACACGAACCAGCCCACGAACCAGCACACGAATCAGCACACGAACCAGCACACGAACCATCACACGAACCAGCCCACGAACCAGCACACGAACCAGCACACGAACCAGCACACGAATCAGCACACGAACCAGCCCACGAACCAGCACACGAACCATCCCACGAACCAGCACACGAACCATCCCACGAACCAGCACACGAACCAGCACACGAACCAGCACACGAACCAGCCCACGAACCAGCCCACGAACCATCCCACGAACCAGCCCACGAACCAGCACACGAACCATCCCACGAACCAGCACACGAACCATCCCACGAACCAGCACACGAACCAGCACACGAACCAGCCCACGAACCAGCCCACGAACCATCCCACGAACCAGCACACGAACCAGCACACGAACCATCCCACGAACCAGCACACGAACCAGCACACGAACCAGCACACGAACCAGCACACGAACCAGCACACGAACCATCCCACGAACCAGCACACGAATCAGCACACGAACCAGCACACGAACCATCACACGAACCAGCCCACGAACCAGCACACGAACCAGCACACGAACCAGCACACGAACCAGCACATGAACCAGCCCACGAACCAGCACACGAACCATCCCACGAACCAGCACACGAACCATCCCACGAACCAGCACACGAACCAGCACACGAACCAGCACACGAACCAGCCCACGAACCAGCCCACGAACCATCCCACGAACCAGCACACGAACCAGCACACGAACCAGCACACGAACCAGCACACGAACCAGCACACAAACCATCCCACGAACCAGCACACGAACCAGCACACGAACCAGCCCACGAACCAGCACACGAACCAGCCCACGAACCAGCACACGAACCATCCCACGAACCAGCACACGAACCTGCACACGAACCATCCCACGAACCATCCCACGAACCAGCACACGAACCAGCACACGAACCAGCACACGAACCAGCACACGAATCAGCACACGAACCAGCACACGAACCATCACACGAACCAGCCCACGAACCAGCACACGAACCAGCACACGAACCAGCACACGAACCAGCACACGAACCAGCACACAAACCATCCCACGAACCAGCACACGAACCAGCACACGAACCAGCCCACGAACCAGCACACGAACCAGCCCACGAACCAGCACACGAACCATCCCACGAACCAGCACACGAACCTGCACACGAACCATCCCACGAACCATCCCACGAACCATCCCACGAACCAGCACACGAACCAGCACACGAACCAGCACACGAACCAGCCCACGAACCAGCCCACGGACCAGCACACGAACCAGCACACGAACCAGCACACGAACCAGCACACGAACCAGCACACGAACCAGCACACGAACCATCCCACGAACCAGCACACGAACCAGCACACGAACCAGCACACGAACCAGCACACGAACCATCCCACGAACCAGCACACGAACCATCCCACGAACCAGCACACGAACCAGCACACGAACCAGCACACGACCCAGCACACGAACCATCCCACGAACCAGCACACGAACCAGCACACGAACCAGCACACGAACCAGCACACGAACCAGCACACGAACCAGCACACGAACCAGCACACGAACCAGCACACGAACCAGCACACGAACCAGCACACGAACCAGCACACGAACCATCCCACGAACCAGCACACGAACCAGCACACGAACCAGCACACGAACCAGCACACGAAACATTCCACGAACCAGCACACGAACCAGCACACGAACCAGCACACGAACCAGCACACGAACCAGCCCACGAACCAGCCCACGAACCAGCACACGAACCAGCACACGAACCAGCACACGAACCAGCACACGAACCAGCACACGAACCAGCACACGAACCAGCACACGAACCAGCACACGAACCAGCACACGAACCAGCACACGAACCAGCACACGAACCAGCACACGAACCATCCCACGAACCAGCACACGAACCAGCACACGAACCAGCACACGAACCAGCACACGAACCAGCACACGAACCAGCACACGAACCAGCACACGAACCAGCACACGAACCAGCACACGAACCAGCACACGAACCAGCACACGAACCAGCACACGAACCAGCACACGAACCAGCACACGAACCAGCACACGAACCATCCCACGAACCATCCCACGAACCAGCACACGAACCAGCACACGAACCATCCCACGAACCAGCACACGAACCAGCACACGAACCAGCACACGAACCAGCACACGAACCAGCACACGAACCAGCACACGAACCATCCCACGAACCAGCACACGAACCAGCACACGAACCAGCACACGAACCATCCCACGAACCAGCACACGAACCAGCACACGAACCAGCACACGAACCAGCACACGAACCAGCACACGAACCAGCACACGAACCATCCCACGAACCAGCACACGAACCAGCACACGAACCAGCACACGAACCAGCACACGAACCATCCCACGAACCAGCCCACGAACCAGCACACGAACCAGCACACGAACCAGCACACGAACCAGCACACGAACCAGCCCACGAACCAGCACACGAACCAGCACACGAACCAGCACACGAACCAGCCCACGAACCAGCCCACGAACCATCCCACGAACCAGCACACGAACCAGCACACGAACCATCCCACGAACCAGCACACGAACCAGCACACGAACCAGCACACGAACCAGCACACGAACCAGCACACGAACCATCCCACGAACCAGCACACGAATCAGCACACGAACCAGCACACGAACCATCACACGAACCAGCCCACGAACCAGCACACGAACCAGCACACGAACCAGCACACGAACCAGCCCACGAACCAGCACACGAACCATCCCACGAACCAGCACACGAACCATCCCACGAACCAGCACACGAACCAGCACACGAACCAGCACACGAACCAGCCCACGAACCAGCCCACGAACCATCCCACGAACCAGCACACGAACCAGCACACGAACCAGCACACGAACCAGCACACGAACCAGCACACAAACCATCCCACGAACCAGCACACGAACCAGCACACGAACCAGCCCACGAACCAGCACACGAACCAGCCCACGAACCAGCACACGAACCATCCCACGAACCAGCACACGAACCTGCACACGAACCATCCCACGAACCATCCCACGAACCAGCACACGAACCAGCACACGAACCAGCACACGAACCAGCACACGAATCAGCACACGAACCAGCACACGAACCATCACACGAACCAGCCCACGAACCAGCACACGAACCAGCACACGAACCAGCACACGAACCAGCACACGAACCAGCACACAAACCATCCCACGAACCAGCACACGAACCAGCACACGAACCAGCCCACGAACCAGCACACGAACCAGCCCACGAACCAGCACACGAACCATCCCACGAACCAGCACACGAACCTGCACACGAACCATCCCACGAACCATCCCACGAACCATCCCACGAACCAGTACACGAACCAGCACACGAACCAGCACACGAACCAGCACACGAACCAGCACACGAACCAGCACACGAACCAGCCCACGAACCAGCCCACGAACCAGCACACGAACCAGCACACGAACCAGCACACGAACCAGCCCACGAACCAGCCCACGGACCAGCACACGAACCAGCACACGAACCAGCACACGAACCATCCCACGAACCAGCACACGAACCATCCCACGAACCAGCACACGAACCAGCACACGAACCAGCACACGAACCAGCACACGAACCAGCCCACGAACCATCCCACGAACCAGCACACGAACCAGCACACGAACCAGCACACGAACCAGCACACGAACCAGCCCACGAACCAGCCCACGGACCAGCACACGAACCAGCACACGAACCAGCACACGAACCATCCCACGAACCAGCACACGAACCAGCACACGAACCAGCACACGAACCAGCACACGAACCAGCACACGAACCAGCACACGAACCAGCACACGAACCATCCCACGAACCAGCACACGAACCATCCCACGAACCAGCACACGAACCAGCACACGAACCAGCACACGAACCAGCACACGAACCAGCACACGAACCAGCACACGAACCAGCACACGAACCAGCACACGAACCAGCACACGAACCAGCCCACGAACCAGCACACGAACCAGCCCACGAACCAGCACACGAACCATCCCACGAACCAGCACACGAACCTGCACACGAACCATCCCACGAACCATCCCACGAACCATCCCACGAACCAGCACACGAACCAGCACACGAACCAGCACACGAACCTGCACACGAACCATCCCACGAACCAGCACACGAACCATCCCACGAACCAGCCCACGAACCAGCACACGAACCAGCACACGAACCAGCACACGAACCAGCACACGAACCAGCACACAAACCATCCCACGAACCAGCACACGAACCAGCACACGAACCAGCCCACGAACCAGCACACGAACCAGCCCACGAACCAGCACACGAACCATCCCACGAACCAGCACACGAACCTGCACACGAACCATCCCACGAACCATCCCACGAACTATCCCACGAACCAGCACACGAACCAGCACACGAACCAGCACACGAACCAGCACACGAACCAGCACACGAACCAGCACACGAACCAGCCCACGAACCAGCCCACGAACCAGCACACGAACCAGCACACGAACCAGCACACGAACCAGCCCACGAACCAGCCCACGGACCAGCACACGAACCAGCACACGAACCAGCACACGTACCATCCCACGAACCAGCACACGAACCATCCCACGAACCAGCACACGAACCAGCACACGAACCAGCACACGAACCAGCCCACGAACCAGCCCACGAACCATCCCACGAACCAGCACACGAACCAGCACACGAACCAGCACACGAACCAGCACACGAACCAGCACACAAACCATCCCACGAACCAGCACACGAACCAGCACACGAACCAGCCCACGAACCAGCACACGAATCAGCACACGAACCAGCACACGAACCATCACACGAACCAGCCCACGAACCAGCACACGAACCAGCACACGAACCAGCACACGAATCAGCACACGAACCAGCCCACGAACCAGCACACGAACCATCCCACGAACCAGCACACGAA
Source organism: Thecophora atra (assembly GCA_937620795.1). Taxonomy (NCBI): domain Eukaryota; kingdom Metazoa; phylum Arthropoda; class Insecta; order Diptera; family Conopidae; genus Thecophora; species Thecophora atra. Next base: position 151,885 of record CALMKQ010000001.1, on the reverse strand, counting down.
CCATCCCACGAACCAGCACACGAACCAGCACACGAACCAGCACACGAACCAGCCCACGAACCAGCCCACGAACCATCCCACGAACCAGCCCACGAACCAGCACACGAACCATCCCACGAACCAGCACACGAACCATCCCACGAACCAGCACACAAACCATCCCACGAACCAGCACACGAACCAGCACACGAACCAGCCCACGAACCAGCACACGAATCAGCACACGAACCAGCACACGAACCATCACACGAACCAGCCCACGAACCAGCACACGAACCAGCACACGAACCAGCACACGAACCAGCACACGAACCAGCACACAAACCATCCCACGAACCAGCACACGAACCAGCACACGAACCAGCCCACGAACCAGCACACGAACCAGCCCACGAACCAGCACACGAACCATCCCACGAACCAGCACACGAACCTGCACACGAACCATCCCACGAACCATCCCACGAACCATCCCACGAACCAGCACACGAACCAGCACACGAACCAGCACACGAACCAGCACACGAACCAGCACACGAACCAGCACACGAACCAGCCCACGAACCAGCCCACGAACCAGCACACGAACCAGCACACGAACCAGCACACGAACCAGCACACGAACCAGCCCACGAACCAGCCCACGAACCAGCACACGAACCAGCACACGAACCAGCACACGAACCATCCCACGAACCAGCACACGAACCAGCACACGAACCAGCACACGAACCAGCACACGAACCAGCACACGAACCAGCACACGAACCAGCCCACGAACCATCCCACGAACCAGCACACGAACCAGCACACGAACCATCCCACGAACCAGCACACGAATCAGCACACGAACCAGCACACGAACCATCACACGAACCAGCCCACGAACCAGCACACGAATCAGCACACGAACCAGCACACGAACCATCACACGAACCAGCACACGAACCATCCCACGAACCAGCACACGAACCAGCACACGAACCAGCCCACGAACCATCCCACGAACCAGCACACGAACCATCCCACGAACCAGCACACGAACCAGCACACGAACCAGCACACGAACCAGCACACGAACCAGCACACGAACCAGCACACGAACCAGCACAAGAACCAGCACACGAACCAGCCCACGAACCAGCACACGAACCATCCCACGAACCAGCACACGAACCATCCCACGAACCAGCACACGAACCAGCACACGAACCAGCACACGAACCAGCACACGAACCAGCACACGAACCAGCACACGAACCATCCCACGAACCAGCACACGAACCAGCCCACGAACCAGCACACGAACCAGCACACGAACCATCCCACGAACCAGCACACGAACCAGCACACGAACCAGCACACGAACCAGCACACGAACCATCCCACGAACCAGCACACGAACCAGCCCACGAACCAGCACACGAACCAGCACACGAACCATCCCACGAACCAGCACACGAACCAGCACACGAACCAGCACACGAACCAGCACACGAACCAGCACACGAACCATCCCACGAACCAGCACACGAATCAGCACACGAACCAGCACACGAACCATCACACGAACCAGCACACGAACCATCACACGAACCAGCCCACGAACCAGCACACGAACCAGCACACGAACCAGCACACGAACCAGCCCACGAACCAGCACACGAACCATCCCACGAACCAGCACACGAACCATCCCACGAACCAGCACACGAACCAGCACACGAACCAGCACACGAACCAGCACACGAACCAGCACACGAACCAGCACACGAACCAGCCCACGAACCATCCCACGAACCAGCACACGAACCAGCACACGAACCATCCCACGAACCAGCACACGAATCAGCACACGAACCAGCACACGAACCATCACACGAACCAGCCCACGAACCAGCACACGAACCAGCACACGAACCAGCACACGAACCAGCACACGAACCAGCACACGAACCATCCCACGAACCAGCACACGAACCAGCACACGAACCAGCCCACGAACCAGCACACGAACCAGCCCACGAACCAGCACACGAACCATCCCACGAACCAGCACACGAACCTGCACACGAACCATCCCACGAACCAGCACACGAACCAGCACACGAACCAGCACACGAACCAGCACACGAACCAGCACACGAACCAGCACACGAACCAGCACACGAACCAGCACACGAACCATCCCACGAACCAGCACACGAACCAGCACACGAACCAGCCCACGGACCAGCACACGAACCAGCACACGAACCAGCACACGAACCATCCCACGAACCAGCACACGAACCAGCACACGAACCAGCACACGAACCAGCCCACGAACCAGCACACGAACCAGCACACGAACCAGCACACGAACCAGCACACGAACCATCCCACGAACCAGCACACGAACCAGCACACGAACCAGCACACGAACCAGCACACGAACCAGCCCACGAACCAGCACACGAACCAGCACACGAACCAGCCCACGGACCAGCACACGAACCAGCACACGAACCATCCCACGAACCAGCACACGAACCAGCACACGAACCAGCACACGAACCAGCCCACGAACCAGCACACGAACCAGCACACAAACCAGCACACGAACCAGCACACGAACCATCCCACGAACCAGCACACGAACCAGCACACGAACCAGCCCACGAACCAGCACACGAACCAGCACACGAACCAGCACACGAACCAGCACACGAACCAGCACACGAACCATCCCACGAACCAGCACACGAACCAGCACACGAACCAGCACACGAACCAGCACACGAACCAGCACACGAACCAGCACACGAACCATCCCACGAACCAGCACACGAATCAGCACACGAACCAGCACACGAACCATCACACGAACCAGCACACGAACCAGCACACGAACCAGCACACGAACCAGCACACGAACCAGCACACGAACCAGCACACGAACCAGCACACGAACCATCCCACGAACCAGCCCACGAACCAGCACACGAACCAGCACACGAACCAGCACACGGACCAGCACACGAACCAGCACACGAACCATCCCACGAACCAGCACACGAACCAGCACACGAACCAGCACACGAACCAGCCCACGAACCAGCACACGAACCAGCACACGAACCAGCACACGAACCATCCCACGAACCAGCACACGAACCAGCACACGAACCAGCACACGAACCAGCCCACGAACCAGCACACGAACCAGCACACGAACCATCCCACGAACCAGCACACGAACCACCACACGAACCAGCACACGAACCAGCACACGAACCATCCCACGAACCAGCACACGAATCAGCACACGAACCAGCACACGAACCATCACACGAACCAGCCCACGAACCATCCCACGAACCAGCACACGAACCAGCACACGAACCATCCCACGAACCAGCACACGAACCAGCACACGAACCAGCCCACGGACCAGCACACGAACCAGCACACGAACCAGCACACGAACCATCCCACGAACCAGCCCACGGACCAGCACACGAACCAGCACACGAACCAGCACACGAACCATCCCACGAACCAGCACACGAACCAGCACACGAACCAGCACACGAACCAGCCCACGAACCAGCACACGAACCAGCACACGAACCAGCACACGAACCAGCACACGAACCAGCACACGAACCAGCACACGAACCAGCACACGAACCAGCACACGAACCAGCCCACGAACCAGCACACGAACCAGCCCACGGACCAGCCCACGAACCAGCACACGAACCAGCACACGAACCATTCCACGAACCAGCACACGAACCAGCACACGAACCAGCACACGAACCAGCACACGAACCATCACACGAACCAGCCCACGAACCAGCACACGAACCAGCCCACGAACCAGCACACGAACCAGCACACGAACCAGCCCACGAACCAGCACACGAACCAGCACACGAACAATCCCACGAACCAGCACACGAACCAGCACACGAACCAGCACACGAACCAGCACACGAACCATCCCACGAACCAGCACACGAACCAGCACACGCACCAGCCCACGAACCAGCACACGAACCAGCACACGAACCATCCCACGAACCAGCACACGAACCAGCACACGAACCAGCGCACGAACCAGCCCACGAACCAGCACACGAACCAGCCCACGAACCAGCACACGAACCAGCACACGAACCAGCACACGAACCATCCCACGAACCAGCACACGAACCAGCACACGAACAATCCCACGAACCATCCCACGAACCAGCACACGAACCAGCACACGAACCATCCCACGAACCAGCACACGAACCAGCACACAAACCTTCCCACGAACCAGCACACGAACCAGCACACGAACCAGCACACGAACCATCCCACGAACCAGCCCACGAACCAGCACACGAACCAGCACACGAACCATCCCACGAACCAGCCCACGAACCAGCACACGAACAATCCCACGAACCAGCACACGAACCAGCACACGAACCATCCCACGAACCAGCACACGAACCAGAACACAAACCTTCCCACGAACCAGCACACGAACCAGCACACGAACCATCCCACGAACCAGCACACGAACCAGCACACGAACCAGCACACGAACCATCCCACGAACCAGCACACAAACAAGGCACACGAACAATCCCACGAACCATCCCACGAACCAGCACACGAACCAGCCCACGAACCAGCACACGAACCATCCCACGAACCATCCCACGAACCAGCACACGAACCAGCACACGAACCAGCACACGAACCAGCACACGAACCAGCCCACGAACCAGCACACGAACCAGCACACGAACCAGCACACGAACCAGCACACGAACCAGCACACGAACCATCCCACGAACCAGCACACGAACCAGCACACGAACCAGCACACGAACCAGCACACGAACCAGCACACGAACCAGCACACGAACCAGCACACGAACCAGCACACGAACCAGCACACGAACCAGCACACGAACCAACACACGAACCAGCCCACGAACCAGCACACGAACCATCCCACGAACCATCCCACCAACCAGCACACGAACCATCCCACGAACCAGCACACGAACCAGCACACGAATCAGCACACGAACCAGCACACGAACCATCCCACGAACCAGCACACGAACCAGCACACGAACCAGCACACGAACCAGCACACGAACCAGCACACGAACCAGCACACGAACCAGCACACGAACCAGCACACGAACCAGCACACGAACCAGCACACGGACCAGCACACGGACCAGCACACGAACCAGCACACGAACCAGCACACGAACCAGCACACGAACCATCCCACGAACCAGCACACGAACCAGCACACGAACCATCTTACGAACCAGCACACGAACCAGCACACGAACCAGCACACGAACCAGCACACGAACCAGCCCACGAACCAGCCCACGAACCAGCACACGAACCATCCCACGAACCAGCACACGAACCATCCCACGAACCATCCCACCAACCAGCACACGAACCATCCCACGAACCAGCACACGAACCAGCACACGAACCAGCACACGAACCAGCCCACGAACCAGCACACGAACCAGCACACGAACCAGCACACGAACCAGCACACGAACCAGCACACGAACCAGCACACGAACCAGCACACGAACCAGCACACGAACCAGCACACGGACCAGCACACGAACCAGCACACGAACCAGCACACGAACCAGCACACGAACCAGCACACGAACCAGCACACGAACCAGCACACGAACCAGCACACGAACCAGCCCACGAACCAGCACACGAACCAGCACACGAACCAGCACACGAACCAGCACACGAACCAGCACACGAACCAGCCCACGGACCAGCACACGAACCAGCACACGAACCAGCACACGAACCAGCACACGAACCAGCCCACGAACCAGCACACGAACCAGCACACGAACAATCCCACGAACCAGCACACGAACCAGCACACGAACCAGCACACGAACCATCCCACGAACCAGCACACGAACCATCCCACGAACCAGCACACGAACCAACACACGAACCAGCACACGAACCAGCACACGAACCAGCACACGAACCATCCCACGAACCAGCACACGAACCATCCCACGAACCAGCACACGAACCAGCACACGAACCAGCACACGAACCAGCACACGAACCATCCCACGAACCAGCACACGAACCAGCACACGAACCATCACACGAACCAGCACACGAACCAGCACACGAACCAGCCCACGAACCAGCCCACGAACCAGCACACGAACCAGCACACGAACCAGCACACGAACCATCCCACGAACCAGCACACGAACCAGCACACGAACCAGCACACGAACCAGCACACGAACCAGCACACGAACCAGCCCACGAACCAGCACACGAACCAGCACACGAACCAGCACACGAACCAGCACACGAACCAGCACACGAACCAGCACACGAACCATCCCACGAACCAGCACACGAACCAGCACACGAACCATCCCACGAACCAGCACACGAACCAGCACACGAACCAGCACACGAACCACCCCACGAACCAGCACACGAACCAGCACACGAACCAGCACACGAACCATCCCACGAACCAGCACACGAACCAGCACACGAACCAGCGCACGAACCAGCACACGAACCAGCACACGAACCAGCACACGAACCAGCGCACGAACCAGCACACGAACCAGCACACGAACCAGCACACGAACCAGCACACGAACCAGCACACGAACCATCCCACGAACCAGCACACGAACCAGCACACGAACCAGCACACGAACCAGCACACGAACCAGCACACGAACCAGCACACGATCCATCCCACGAACCAGCACACGAACCAGCACACGAACCAGCACACGAACCAGCCCACGAACCAGCACACGAACCATCCCACGAACCAGCACACGAACCAGCACACGAACCAGCACACGAACCATCCCACGAACCAGCCCACGGACCAGCACACGAACCAGCACACGACCCAGCACACGAACCAGCACACGACCCAGCACACGAACCATCCCACGAACCAGCACACGAACCAGCACACGAACCAGCGCACGAACCAGCACACGAACCATCCCACGAACCAGCACACGAACCAGCACACGAACCAGCACACGAACCATCCCACGAACCAGCACACGAACCAGCCCACGAACCAGCACACGAACCAGCACACGAACCAGCACACGAACCAGCACACGAACCAGCGCACGAACCAGCACACGAACCAGCGCACGAACCAGCACACGAACCAGCACACGAACCAGCACACGAACCAGCACACGACCCAGCACACGAACCATCCCACGAACCAGCACACGAACCAGCACACGAACCAGCCCACGAACCAGCACACGAACCATCCCACGAACCAGCACACGAACCAGCACACGAACCAGCACACGAACCATCCCACGAACCAGCACCAGGGAGTCGTGTTTTTTCTGAGCTCCGTGGAATTTGCTCTTTTTTTTGCGATAAACGCGTTTATTATTAAATAATTTTATACTCTAAACCGGTGCAAAAGTGTAGTGATTCGTGTGAATTAATTCTGCAAACGCTACCTTGGACACTGAAGTGTTTTTCCTTAAAATATTATTGGAATATTTTGTTTTACAACTTTTTATACATTCCACACTTTCTGCATTCATATTACCACAAACTGGTTTGAGTCTTCGCACGAAAGCTCTTCTATATAAAGCTCTTCGTAAATAATAGCCTACTTCGGCAAAATTTCCGGGGTATACTTTTAGGAGGAACTGGAAAGTATACTTTGGTAAATGCAGAATGGAGGTGTGTGAAAATCCTTTTTTGAAAAGTGCAAGGGTAGAAAGAACTCCTCCAGGAAATGGAAGAAAGGTGCATGGGGATACACCAACTATTGTGAGTAGCGAAGAGTTGCCGTCATTGAATGCAATGGCTTCTCTTAGCGATAAGGTAAGCAGCTGTGAGGCTGCAAAAACGAATTTCGGTAGGCTAGGCGAGCGCATTCGGTATTTGGTGGAAATGTTGAAGGATGGCAAAAGACGGTCCATACACCAGCCAATGCGGGACGCAATAGAGAGAATTAATGAGCTCTATGAGCTATGTGCAAGGGAGGTTCGTGTGGATCGCCCAGAAATTGGTCTAAAAGAAAATAAAATTTCACAGACGTCACCTTGGCTTAAGCGAAATGAAGGTAATAAAAGAAGGCAGCCAGTTGAGTTTGGCACACCAAAATTGAAAAGGAAAGCTGTAGATCCTACAGGAACGAAGACGTTACCAGTCCTACCTGTGCCACTGCAAGACGGATTGCCGGCACATGAAACCGACGGGGTTTGGAAAAAGGTAGATTCAAAGCGCCAAGTAGGCAATGGAAAGCAGCAGTTGAAGAGAACAAAGCCAGATGCTGTTATGATCACAACAACCAGTGATCTTTCATATGCTGACATTCTTCGAAAAGTTAAAACTGACTCGAAATTGGGTGAACTAAGCGGTGTTGTTTCGAGAATTCGCAGAACCCAGAAAGGTGACCTCCTCTTGCAACTCAAAGAGACGGGAGAAAAGGCAGAGACCTTTATGCAGGCTGTTGGCGAAACGCTTGGTGAAAAAGCAACTGTGTGTAGTCTGAAGCAGCGTGTGTCTGTTGACATAAAGGACGTTGATGAGGTTACTACCAAAGACGATATATTCGCAGCAATAATAAGTCACTCAGGGATTAAAAGATTCGTTAAGGACGATGTCGTAAGTCTAAGAAGAGCATATGCGGGAACACAAACGGCTACTGTTAAACTAACGACAGAAGATGCAAGTACGTTGCTTAAACTTGGCAACATCAAAATTGGCTGGGTGAATTGTCGCATTCGTGAAAACTGCATGCTGACTCGGTGTTTCAGGTGCTTGCAATTTGGGCATACATCAAGGCAATGTAAGAGTGCAGTTGATCGCTCAAAATGCTGTATAAGGTGTGGTGCTGAAGGTCATCTGGCCAGAGATTGCAAAAGTGAGCCGTTGTGTATGTTCTGCAAAGCAGACGAATCTAAAGATGCCAAACACACCGCTGGAGGCAGTAAATGCCCAGTTTTTATTAGAGCATTGTCACAGAAGCAGCAATGAAAGTTCTGCAAATAAATTTAAATCATTGCGAAGTAGCACAGGATCTTCTGGAACAATCAGTCAGAGAGGAAAACGTTGATCTTGCCTTAGTGAGCGAACCATACAAGGTAAAGAGGAGCGTTAACTGGATTAGTGATATATCAAACACGGCAGCCATATGGAGTTGCAGCACGGCAGTGCTCCAAAATACAAGCAGTAATTTTACGGGCTTTGTAAGGGCAGAGGTAAGCGGAATAACTTTTTACAGCTGCTATGCTCCTCCTAGGTGGAATTATGACGAGTTCCAAAAAATGCTTGATGACCTCTCATCAGACGCAAGGGGCAGAACACGAGTTGTTATTGCGGGCGACTTTAATGCATGGGCAGTAGAATGGGGCAGTAACCATACAAATGCTAGAGGGCGATGCTTATTGGAAACTTTTGCATCACTAGATCTAGTGCTGCTTAATAATGGCAGTAAGCTCACGTATAGAAAAGCTGGGTCAGGATCGATTATAGATCTTACCTATGTCAGTCCGTCACTTGCGGGACCGTCTAGATGGCGGGTAAGCGAAAAGTATACTCATAGTGACCACCAGGCTGTTATTTTCAAAATACAAAGTCGAAGTGATGCATTAAAGTACCATCCAAAACCCACTGGCCCGAAATGGAAGGTATCTAATTTCGACAAGGCGGCGTTTAATATAATGCTTGACGCCTATCAGGCATCAGCTTTACCTGCTGAGGAATTTTCAGGCAGTGTACATGCAATGTTAATAGAGGCTTGTGATGCATCGATGCCTCGTAGGAAGATTGGTAAAAAAGCGCCACCATGTTACTGGTGGAATGATGACATTTGCTTGCTCCGGACTAAATGTCGCAAAGCTAGACGTCTACTTCAGCGATCGCGGGGCAAACCCTGGTTCACTGAGCGGCTGATAGCGTTCAGAGCGCTTCGGAAGGCATTAAAGAGGGCCATTAAGGCAAGTAAAGCGCAGTGTTTCAATAACCTATGCGAGGAAGCGGATGTAAATCCCTGGGGTACGGGTTACAAAGTTGTAATGAAGAAAATAACGAGCTACAAGTCGCCACAAATTACGTGCCCGAGGCTGCTTAAAAATATAGTAGAGACGCTATTTCCAAGACAAGCGATCACGCGAGTGGACGCCAGAATTTTAAATACGTCTATGCAAATACCGTCAGTGACTGTAGATGAAGTCCAGGGGGCATGTGCCAAGTTTGGTGATGCTAAGGCACCAGGACCTGACGGTGTGCCAAACTTTGCGCTCAAAGTTGCGATCCTCTGGAGACCTGAGTTATTTGTACAAGTGTTTCAAAGCTGTCTTAATGCAGGCGTTTTCCCGACTCCGTGGAAAGTGCAACGTTTAATGTTAATACCCAAAGGAGAGAAACCTTTGCACGAGCCGTCGTCATACCGTCCTATCTGTCTTTTGGACACTATCGGTAAAGTGTTAGAGCGAATTATATGCAACCGATTGCACGCATTTGTTGAAGAAAACCAATCGCTTTCTAACCGCCAATACGGTTTCAGAAAATCTAAATCAACCGTCGATGCAGTGAATGCAGTAGTCCAAATAGCTGCTAGCGCCATAGCGGGCAAAAGATGGAAAGGCGGGTCAAAAGAGTACTGTGCAGTGATCACTCTAGATATTAAAAATGCATTTAATACGGCCAGTTGGGAGCACATACAGAGGGCGCTTATTCACCTACGAGTCCTGAAATATTTGTTTGATATAATAGAGAGTTATTTGTCTAATAGGAGGTTGGTATACTATAGCGAAAGGGGCAGAGAGTCCTACAGGGTCTCTGCGGGTGTTCCACAAGGCTCTGTGCTTGGTCCCTTATTGTGGAATATCTTGTACGACCCTGTCCTACGGCTTCAATTTCCAAATGGTGTGACACCTATAGGATATGCAGATGACTTAGCAATTGTTGTCGTAAATAAGCATATTCAAGCATTAGAGTTGGCAGCAAATACCGCTATACGCCAAATTGAGAGTTGGTTGAAAGACGTAGGTCTTGAACTCGCAGCGCACAAAACGGAAGTTGTACTTATATCGAGCCGTAAAAAGTTAGAGCATATGAAACTAGTGATAGGTAATATTAGCAGAGCATCCGTTCCCGCGATTAAGTACCTCGGAGTAATGCTGGATAATCGACTCAGCTTCAAGCAGCACATAAGCTACGCTTCGGATAAAGCCGCTAGGTCACTAGCTTCACTATCCAGGCTTCTTCCGAATATTGGCGGGCCGAAGATGGATAAAAGGAAACTCCTGGCTTCTGTGGTAAATCAAATCATGCTTTACGCTGCGCCGATCTGGGCTGATGGTTTAAACATTAAATCATCGAGGAGAAAGATTGTAGCTGTTGATAGATTAACTGCTTTGAGAGTCATTAGCGGTTTCCGTACAGTTTCGACCGAAGCTGCAAGTGTGGTTGCAGCAATGATCCCCATCGACATATTAGCATGCGAGATGAGGCGAGTTTACTACCGTCTCCAGAGATGTCAGGCGAGTAAAAGTGAGGTGCAGCTCGAAGAAAGGTCGGTGTCGATTGCTGAATGGCAGGAACGTTGGGCAGCTTCAACAAAAGGACGATGGACGTACAGACTGATACCTAGCGTCAGAGAATGGTGTCAAAGGCGTCATGGCCAGGTAAATTTCTACATGACTCAATTTCTTACAGGTCATGGTTGCTACCGAAGTTACCTTCAAAGGTTTGGCCACGAAAACTCGTCGGAATGCCCAAACTGTCTGACTGTTCCTGAAGATGTTTTTCATGTGTTCTTCCGATGTCCGCGGTTTAGAACAACGTGCTTTCAGCTTATTGAGCCGCAGGAGGTGACAAAAAATATGCTCCAAAATATTGAACTTTGGAATGAAATTAAAGCTCACGTGACGATTGTGTTAATAGAACTGCGAAGGGCAGAGCGAATCCGAAGCCTGATAGATAACATGTAAGTTCATACACGAAGATAGCATGATTGCTAACCAGCCCCCGCGAAGTAATGCTTAACGGTAGTCCCGCGGGGGAGAGTGGTAGTGGTGTATGGGGGGTGCGGTTTAGTACGTAGGCGCCACCAGAATGGTGGTGAATCGTGCATGCCAGTGGGCCGGTCCACTGGTATCTATGAAGATTCCACACCTCCGGTCGTCATACAAAAAAAAAAAAAAAAAAAAACGAACCAGCACACGAACCAGCACACGAACCAGCGCACGAACCAGCACACGAACCAGCACACGAACCAGCACACGAACCAGCGCACGAACCAGCACACGAACCAGCCCACGAACCAGCACACGAACCAGCACACGAACCAGCCCACGAACCAGCACACGAACCAGCACACGAACAATCCCACGAACCAGCACACGAACCAGCACACGAACCAGCCCACGAACCAGCACACGAACCATCCCACGAACCAGCACACGAACCAGCACACGAACCATCCCACGAACCAGCACACGAACCAGCACACGAATCATCCCACGAACCAGCACACGAACCAGCACACGAGCTATCCCACGAACCATCCCACGAACCAGCACACGAACCAGCACACGAACCAGCACACGAACTATCCCACGAACCAGCACACGAACCAGCACACGAACCAGCACACGAACCAGCACACGAACCAGCACACGAACCAGCACACGAACCAGCACACGAACCAGCACACGAACCATCCCACGAACCATCCCACGAACCAGCACACGAACCAGCACACGAACCAGCACACGAACCATCCCACGAACCAGCACACGAACCAGCACACGAACCAGCACACGAACCAGCACACGAACCATCACACGAACCAGCCCACGAACCAGCACACGAACCAGCCCACGAACCAGCACACGAACCAGCACACGAACCAGCCCACGAACCAGCACACGAACCAGCACACGAACAATCCCACGAACCAGCACACGAACCAGCACACGAACCAGCACACGAACCATCCCACGAACCAGCACACGAACCAGCACACGCACCAGCCCACGAACCAGCACACGAACCAGCACACGAACCATCCCACGAACCAGCACACGAACCAGCACACGAACCAGCCCACGAACCAGCCCACGAACCAGCACACGAACCAGCCCACGAACCAGCACACGAACCAGCACACGAACCAGCACACGAACCATCCCACGAACCAGCACACGAACCAGCACACGAACAATCCCACGAACCATCCCACGAACCAGCACACGAACCAGCACACGAACCATCCCACGAACCAGCACACGAAACAGCACACGAACCAGCACACAAACCTTCCCACGAACCAGCACACGAACCAGCACACGAACCAGCACACGAACCAGCACACGAACCAGCACACGAACCAGCACACGAACCATCCCACGAACCAGCACACGAACCATCCCACGAACCAGCACACGAACCAGGACACGAACCAGCACACGAACAATCCCACGAACCAGCACACGAACCAGCACACGAACCAGCACACGAACCAGCACACGAACCAGCACACGAACCATCCCACGAACCAGCACACGAACCAGCACACGAACCAGCACACGAACCAGCACACGAACCAGCACACGAACCAGCACACGAACCAGCACACGAACCATCCCACGAACCATCCCACGAACCAGCACACGAACCAGCACACGAACCAGCACACGAACCAGCACACGAACCAGCACACGAACCACCCCACGAACCAGCACACGAACCATCCCACGAACCAGCACACGAACAAGCACACGAACCAGCACACGAACCAGCACACGAACCATCCCACGAACCAGCACACGAACCATCCCACGAACCAGCACACGAACCAGCACACGAAGCAGCACACGAAGCAGCACACGAACCATCCCACGAACCATCACACGAACCAGCACACGAACCATTCCACGAACCAGCACACGAACCAGCACACGAACCAGCACACGAACCATCCCACGAACCAGCACACGAACCAGCACACGAACCAGCACACGAACCAGCACACGAACCAGCACACGAACCATCCCACGAACCAGCACACGAACCAGCACACGAACCAGCACACGAACCAGCACACGAACCAGCACACGAACCATCCCACGAACCAGCCCACGAACCAGCACACGAACCAGCACACGAACCAGCACACGAACCAGCACACGAACCATCCCACGAACCAGCACACGAACCAGCACACGAACCATCACACGAACCAGCCCACGAACCAGCACACGAACCAGCACACGAACCAGCACACGAACCAGCACACGAACCATCCCACGAACCAGCCCACGAACCAGCACACGAACCAGCACACGAACCAGCACACGAACCAGCACACGAACCAGCCCACGGACCAGCACACGAACCAGCACACGAACCAGCACACGAACCAGCACACGAACCAGCCCACGAACCAGCACACGAACCAGCACACGAACAATCCCACGAACCAGCACACGAACCAGCACACGAACCAGCCCACGGACCAGCACACGAACCAGCACACGAACCATCCCACGAACCAGCACACGAACCAGCACACGAACCAGCACACGAACCAGCACACGAACCAGCACACGAACCAGCACACGAACCATCCTACGAACCAGCACACGAACCATCCCACGAACCATCCCACGAACCATCCCACGAACCAGCACACGAACCAGCACACGAACCAGCACACGAACCAGCACACGAACCAGCACACGAACCAGCACACGAACCATCCCACGAACCAGCACACGAACCAGCACACGAACCAGCACACGAACCAGCCCACGAACCAGCACACGAACCATCCCACGAACCAGCACACGAACCATCCCACGAACCAGCACACGAACCAGCACACGAACCAGCACACGAACCAGCACACGAACCAGCACACGAACCAGCACACGAACCAGCACACGAACCAGCACACGAACCATCCCACGAACCAGCACACGAACCAGCACACGAACCAGCACACGAACCAGCACACGAACCAGCACACGAACCATCCCACGAACCATCACACGAACCATCCCACGAACCATCCCACGAACCAGCACACGAACCAGCACACGAACCAGCACACGAACCAGCACACGAACCAGCCCACGAACCAGCACACGAACCAGCACACGAACCATCCCACGAACCAGCCCACGAACCAGCACACGAACCAGCACACGAACCAGCACACGAACCAGCACACGAACCATCACACGAACCAGCCCACGAACCAGCACACGAACCAGCCCACGAACCAGCACACGAACCAGCACACGAACCAGCCCACGAAACAGCCCACGAACCAGCACACGAACCAGCACACGAACAATCCCACGAACCAGCACACGAACCAGCACACGAACCAGCACACGAAGCAGCACACGAAGCAGCACACGAACCAGCACACGAACCAGCACACGAACCAGCACACGAACCATCCCACGAACCAGCACACGAACCATCCCACGAACCAGCACACGAACCAGCACACGAACCAGCACACGAACCAGCACACGAACCAGCACACGAACCAGCACACGAACCATCCCACGAACCAGCCCACGAACCAGCACACGAACCAGCACACGAACCAGCACACGAACCAGCACACGAACCATCCCATGAACCAGCCCACGAACCAGCACACGAACCAGCACACGAACCAGCACACGAACCATCCCACGAACCAGCACACGAACCATCACACGAACCAGCCCACGAACCAGCACACGAACCAGCACACGAACCAGCACACGAAACATCCCACGAACCAGCCCACGAACCAGCACACGAACCAGCACACGAACCAGCACACGAACCAGCATACGAACCATCCCACGAACCAGCACACGAACCATCACACGAACCAGCCCACGAACCAGCACACGAACCAGCCCACGAACCAGCACACGAACCAGCACACGAACCAGCACACGAACCAGCACACGAACCATCCCACGAACCAGCACACGAACGAGCACACGAACCAGCACACGAACCAGCACACGAACCAGCACACGAACCAGCACACGAACCAGCACACGAACCAGCACACGAACCATCCCACGAACCAGCACACGAACCAGCACACGAACCAGCACACGAACCAGCCCACGAACCAGCACACGAACCATCCCACGAACCAGCACACGAACCATCCCACGAACCAGCACACGAACCAGCACACGAACCAGCACACGAACCAGCACACGAACCAGCACACGAACCAGCACACGAACCAGCACACGAACCAGCACACGAACCAGCACACGAACCAGCACACGAACCATCCCACGAACCAGCACACGAACCAGCACACGAACCAGCACACGAACCAGCACACGAACCAGCACACGAACCAGCACACGAACCATCCCACGAACCATCCCACGAACCAGCACACGAACCAGCACACGAACCAGCACACGAACCAGCACACGAACCAGCACACGAACCATCCCACGAACCATCCCACGAACCAGCACACGAACCATCCCACGAACCATCCCACGAACCAGCACACGAACCAGCACACGAACCAGCACACGAACCAGCACACGAACCAGCCCACGAACCAGCACACGAACCAGCACACGAACCAGCACACGAACCATCCCACGAACCAGCCCACGAACCAGCACACGAACCAGCACACGAACCAGCACACGAACCAGCACACGAACCATCACACGAACCAGCCCACGAACCAGCACACGAACCAGCCCACGAACCAGCACACGAACCAGCACACGAACCAGCCCACGAACCAGCACACGAACCAGCACACGAACCAGCACACGAACCATCCCACGAACCAGCCCACGAACAATCCCACGAACCAGCACACGAACCAGCACACGAACCAGCACACGAACCATCCCACGAACCAGCACACGAACCAGCACACGAACCAGCACACGAACCAGCCCACGAACCAGCACACGAACCAGCACACGAACCAGCACACGAACCACCCCACGAACCAGCACACGAACCAGCCCACGAACCAGCACACGAACCAGCACACGAACCAGCACACGAACCAGCCCACGAACCAGCACACGAACCAGCACACGAACAATCCCACGAACCAGCACACGAACCAGCACACGAACCAGCACACGAACCAGCACACGAACCATCCCACGAACCAGCACACGAACCAGCACACGAACCAGCACACGAACCATCCCACGAACCAGCACACGAACCAGCACACGAACCAGCACACGAACCAGCACACGAACCAGCCCACGAACCAGCACACGAACCAGCACACGAACCAGCACACGAACCACCCCACGAACCAGCACACGAACCAGCCCACGAACCAGCACACGAACCAGCACACGAACCAGCACACGAACCAGCCCACGAACCAGCACACGAACCAGCACACGAACCAGCACACGAACCATCACACGAACCAGCCCACGAACCAGCACACGAACCAGCCCACGAACCAGCACACGAACCAGCACACGAACCAGCCCACGAACCAGCACACGAACCAGCACACGAACAATCCCACGAACCAGCACACGAACCAGCACACGAACCAGCACACGAACCAGCACACGAACCAGCACACGAACCAGCACACGCACCAGCACACGAACCAGCACACGAACCAGCACACGAACCAGCACACGAACCATCCCACGAACCAGCACACGAACCATCCCACGAACCAGCACACGAACCAGCACACGAACCAGCCCACGAACCAGCACACGAACCAGCACACGAACCAGCCCACGAACCAGCACACGAACCAGCACACGAACAATCCCACGAACCAGCACACGAACCAGCACACGAACCAGCACACGAACCAGCACACGAACCAGCACACGAACCAGCACACGAACCAGCACACGAACCATCCCACGAACCAGCACACGAACCATCCCACGAACCAGCACACGAACCATCACACGAACCAGCCCACGAACCAGCACACGAACCAGCACACGAACCAGCACACGAACCATCCCACGAACCAGCCCACGAACCAGCACACGAACCAGCACACGAACCAGCACACGAACCAGCATACGAACCATCCCACGAACCAGCACACGAACCAGCACACGAACCATCACACGAACCAGCCCACGAACCAGCACACGAACCAGCACACGAACCAGCACACGAACCAGCACACGAACCAGCCCACGGACCAGCACACGAACCAGCACACGAACCAGCACACGAACCAGCACACGAACCAGCACACGAACCAGCATACGAACCAGCACACGAACCATCACACGAACCAGCCCACGAACCAGCACACGAACCAGCACACGAACCAGCACACGAACCATCCCACGAACCAGCCCACGAACCAGCACACGAACCAGCACACGAACCAGCACACGAACCAGCACACGAACCATCACACGAACCAGCCCACGAACCAGCACACGAACCAGCCCACGAACCAGCACACGAACCAGCACACGAACCAGCACACGAACCATCCCACGAACCAGCACACGAACCATCCCACGAACCAGCACACGAACCAGCACACGAAGCAGCACACGAAGCAGCACACGAACCAGCACACGAACCAGCACACGAACCAGCACACGAACCAGCACACGAACCAGCCCACGAACCAGCACACGAACCATCCCACGTGGGCCATCCCACGAACCAGCACACGAACCAGCACACGAACCAGCACACGAACCAGCACACGAACCAGCACACGAACCAGCACACGAACCATCCCACGAACCATCCCACGAACCAGCACACGAACCAGCACACGAACCAGCACACGAACCAGCACACGAACCAGCCCACGAACCAGCACACGAACCAGCACACGAACCAGCACACGAACCATCCCACGAACCAGCCCACGAACCAGCACACGAACCAGCACACGAACCAGCACACGAACCAGCACACGAACCATCACACGAACCAGCCCACGAACCAGCACACGAACCAGCCCACGAACCAGCACACGAACCAGCACACGAACCAGCCCACGAACCAGCCCACGAACCAGCACACGAACCAGCACACGAACAATCCCACGAACCAGCACACGAACCAGCACACGAACCAGCACACGAAGCAGCACACGAAGCAGCACACGAACCAGCACACGAACCAGCACACGAACCAGCACACGAACCATCCCACGAACCAGCACACGAACCATCCCACGAACCAGCACACGAACCAGCACACGAACCAGCACACGAACCAGCACACGAACCAGCACACGAACCAGCACACGAACCATCCCACGAACCAGCCCACGAACCAGCACACGAACCAGCACACGAACCAGCACACGAACCATCCCACGAACCAGCCCACGAACCAGCACACGAACCAGCACACGAACCAGCACACGAACCATCCCACGAACCAGCACACGAACCATCACACGAACCAGCCCACGAACCAGCACACGAACCAGCACACGAACCAGCACACGAAACATCCCACGAACCAGCCCACGAACCAGCACACGAACCAGCACACGAACCAGCACACGAACCAGCATACGAACCATCCCACGAACCAGCACACGAACCATCACACGAACCAGCCCACGAACCAGCACACGAACCAGCCCACGAACCAGCACACGAACCAGCACACGAACCAGCACACGAACCAGCACACGAACCATCCCACGAACCAGCACACGAACCAGCACACGAACCAGCACACGAACCAGCACACGAACCAGCACACGAACCAGCACACGAACCAGCACACGAACCAGCACACGAACCAGCACACGAACCATCCCACGAACCAGCACACGAACCAGCACACGAACCAGCACACGAACCAGCCCACGAACCAGCACACGAACCATCCCACGAACCAGCACACGAACCAGCACACGAACCAGCACACGAACCAGCACACGAACCAGCACACGAACCAGCACACGAACCATCCCACGAACCAGCACACGAACCATCCCACGAACCAGCACACGAACCAGCACACGAACCAGCACACGAACCATCCCACGAACCATCCCACGAACCAGCACACGAACCAGCACACGAACCAGCACACGAACCAGCACACGAACCATCCCACGAACTAGCACACGAACCAGCACACGAACCAGCACACGAACCAGCACACGAACCATCACACGAACCAGCCCACGAACCAGCACACGAACCAGCCCACGAACCAGCACACGAACCAGCACACGAACCACCCCACGAACCAGCACACGAACCAGCACACGAACCATCCCACGAACCAGCACACGAACCAGCACACGAACCAGCACACGAACCAGCACACGAACCATCCCACGAACCAGCACACGAACCAGCACACGAACCAGCACACGAACCATCCCACGAACCAGCACACGAACCAGCACACGAACCAGCACACGAACCAGCACACGAACCATCCCACGAACCAGCACACGAACCAGCACACGAACCACCCCACGAACCAGCACACGAACCAGCCCACGAACCAGCACACGAACCAGCACACGAACCAGCACACGAACCAGCCCACGAACCAGCACACGAACCAGCACACGAACAATCCCACGAACCAGCACACGAACCAGCACACGAACCAGCACACGAACCATCCCACGAACCAGCACACGAACCAGCACACGAACCAGCACACGAACCATCCCACGAACCAGCACACGAACCAGCACACGAACCAGCACACGAACCAGCACACGAACCAGCCCACGAACCAGCACACGAACCAGCACACGAACCAGCACACGAACCACCCCACGAACCAGCACACGAACCAGCCCACGAACCAGCACACGAACCAGCACACGAACCAGCACACGAACCAGCCCACGAACCAGCACACGAACCAGCACACGAACCAGCACACGAACCATCACACGAACCAGCCCACGAACCAGCACACGAACCAGCCCACGAACCAGCACACGAACCAGCACACGAACCAGCCCACGAACCAGCACACGAACCAGCACACGAACAATCCCACGAACCAGCACACGAACCAGCACACGAACCAGCACACGAACCAGCACACGAACCAGCACACGAACCAGCACACGCACCAGCACACGAACCAGCACACGAACCAGCACACGAACCAGCACACGAACCATCCCACGAACCAGCACACGAACCATCCCACGAACCAGCACACGAACCAGCACACGAACCAGCCCACGAACCAGCACACGAACCAGCACACGAACCAGCACACGAACCAGCCCACGAACCAGCACACGAACCAGCACACGAACAATCCCACGAACCAGCACACGAACCAGCACACGAACCAGCACACGAACCATCCCACGAACCAGCACACGAACCAGCACACGAACCAGCACACGAACCAGCCCACGAACCAGCACACGAACCAGCACACGAACCAGCACACGAACCAGCCCACGAACCAGCACACGAACCACCCCACGAACCAGCACACGAACCAGCACACGAACCAGCACACGAACCAGCACACGAACCATCCCACGAACCATCCCACGAACCAGCACACGAACCAGCACACGAACCAGCACACGAACCAGCACACGAACCAGCACACGAACCATCCCACGAACCAGCACACGAACCAGCACACGAACCAGCACACGAACTAGCACACGAACCAGCACACGAACCAGCCCACGAACCAGGCCACGAACCAGCACACGAACCAGCACACGAACCATCCCACGAACCAGCACACGAACCAGCACACGAACCAGCACACGAACCAGCACACGAACCAGCACACGAACCAGCACACGAACCAGCCCACGAATCAGCACACGCACCAGCCCACGAACCAGCACACGAACCAGCACACGAACCATCCCACGAACCAGCACACGAACCAGCACACGAACCAGCACACGAACCAGCCCACGAACCAGCACACGAACCAGCACACGAACCAGCACACGAACCAGCCCACGAACCAGCACACGAACCAGCACACGAACCAGCACACGAACCATCCCACGAACCAGCACACGAACCAGCACACGAACCAGCACACGAACCAGCACACGAACCAGCACACGAACCAGCACACGAACCATCCCACGAACCAGCACACGAACCAGCACACGAACCAGCCCACGAACCAGCACACGAACCAGCACACGAACCAGCACACGAACCAGCCCACGAACCAGCACACGAACCACCCCACGAACCAGCACACGAACCAGCACACGAACCAGCACACGAACCAGCACACGAACCAGCACACGAACCAGCCCACGAACCAGCACACGAACCATCCCACGAACCAGCACACGAACCAGCACACGAACCATCCCACGAACCAGCACACGAACCATCCCACGAACCAGCACACGAACCATCCCACGAACCAGCACACGAACCAGCACACGAACCAGCACACGAACCATCCCACGAACCAGCACACGAACCAGCACACGAACCAGCCCACGAACCAGCACACGAACCAGCACACGAACCAGCACACGAACCAGCCCACGAACCAGCACACGAACCACCCCACGAACCAGCACACGAACCAGCACACGAACCAGCACACGAACCAGCACACGAACCAGCCCACGAACCAGCACACGAACCAGCACACGAACCATCCCACGAACCAGCACACGAACCAGCACACGAACCAGCACACGAACCAGCCCACGAACCAGCACACGAACCAGCACACGAACCAGCACACGAACCAGCCCACGAACCAGCACACGAACCATCCCACGAACCAGCACACGAACCAGCACACGAACCAGCACACGAACCAGCACACGAACCAGCCCACGAACCAGGCCACGAACCAGCACACGAACCATCACACGAACCAGCACACGAACCAGCACACGAACCAGCCCACGAACCAGCACACGAACCAGCACACGAACCAGCACACGAACCAGCACACGAACCAGCACACGAACCAGCACACGAACCAGCACACGAACCATCCCACGAACCATCCCACGAACCAGCACACGAACCAGCACACGAACCATCCCACGAACCAGCACACGAACCAGCACACGAATCAGCACACGAACCAGCACACGAACCATCCCACGAACCAGCACACGAACCATCCCACGAACCAGCACACGAACCAGCACACGAACCAGCACACGAACCAGCCCACGAACCAGCACACGAACCATCCCACGAACCATCCCACGAACCAGCACACGAACCAGCACACGCACCAGCCCACGAACCAGCACACGAACCAGCACACGAACCATCCCACGAACCAGCACACGAACCATCCCACGAACCAGCACACGAACCAGCACACGAACCATCCCACGAACCAGCACACGAACCATCCCACGAACCAGCACACGAACCAGCACACGAACCAGCACACGAACCAGCACACGAACCAGCACACGAACCAGCCCACGAACCAGGCCACGAACCAGCACACGAACCATCACACGAACCAGCACACGAACCAGCACACGAACCAGCCCACGAACCAGCCCACGAACCAGCACACGAACCAGCACACGAACCATCCCACGAACCAGCACACGAACCAGCACACGAACCAGCACACGAACCATCCCACGAACCAGCACACGAACCAGCACACGAACCAGCACACGAACCAGCACACGAACCAGCCCACGAACCAGGCCACGAACCAGCACACGAACCATCACACGAACCAGCACACGAACCAGCACACGAACCAGCACACGAACCAGCACACGAACCAGCACACGAACCAGCACACGAACCAGCACACGAACCAGCACACGAACCATCCCACGAACCAGCACACGAACCAGCACACGAACCATCCCACGAACCAGCACACGAACCAGCACACGAACCAGCACACGAACCAGCCCACGAACCAGCCCACGAACCAGCACACGAACCAGCACACGAACCATCCCACGAACCAGCACACGAACCAGCACACGCACCAGCCCACGAACCAGCACACGAACCAGCACACGAACCATCCCACGAACCAGCACACGAACCATCCCACGAACCAGCACACGAACCATCCCACGAACCAGCACACGAACCAGCACACGAACCATCCCACGAACCAGCACACGAACCATCCCACGAACCATCCCACGAACCAGCACACGAACCAGCACACGCACCAGCCCACGAACCAGCACACGAACCAGCACACGAACCATCCCACGAACCAGCACACGAACCATCCCACGAACCATCCCACGAACCAGCACACGAACCAGCACACGCACCAGCCCACGAACCAGCACACGAACCAGCACACGAACCATCCCACGAACCAGCACACGAACCAGCACACGAACCAGCACACGAACCATCCCACGAACCAGCACACGAACCAGCACACGAACCAGCACACGAACCAGCACACGAACCAGCCCACGAACCAGGCCACGAACCAGCACACGAACCATCACACGAACCAGCACACGAACCAGCACACGAACCAGCACACGAACCAGCACACGAACCAGCACACGAACCAGCACACGAACCAGCACACGAACCAGCACACGAACCATCCCACGAACCAGCACACGAACCAGCACACGAACCATCCCACGAACCAGCACACGAACCAGCACACGAACCAGCACACGAACCAGCCCACGAACCAGCCCACGAACCAGCACACGAACCAGCACACGAACCAGCACACGAACCAGCACACGAACCAGCACACGAACCAGCACACGAACCATCCCACGAACCAGCACACGAACCAGCACACGAACCAGCACACGAACCAGCACACGAACCAGCACACGAACCAGCACACGAACCAGCACACGGACCAGCACACGAACCAGCACACGAACCAGCACACGAACCATCCCACGAACCAGCACACGAACCAGCACACGAACCAGCACACGAACCAGCACACGAACCAGCACACGAACCAGCACACGAACCAGCACACGAACCATCCCACGAACCAGCACACGAACCAGCACACGAACCAGCACACGAACCATCCCACGAACCAGCACACGAACCAGCACACGAACCATCCCACGAACCAGCACACGAACCAGCACACGAACCAGCACACGAACCAGCACACGAACCATCACACGAACCAGCCCACGAACCAGCACACGAACCAGCCCACGAACCAGCACACGAACCAGCCCACGAACCAGCACACGAACCAGCACACGAACCAGCCCACGAACCAGCACACGAACCAGCACACGAACAATCCCACGAACCAGCACACGAACCAGCACACGAACCATCCCACGAACCAGCACACGAACCAGCACACGAACCATCCCACGAACCAGCACACGAACCAGCACACGAACCAGCACACGAACCAGCACACGAACCAGCACACGAACCAGCACACGAACCAGCACACGAACCATCCCACGAACCAGCACACGAACCAGCACACGAACCAGCACACGAACCAGCACACGAACCAGCACACGAACCATCCCACGAACCAGCACACGAACCAGCACACGCACCAGCCCACGAACCAGCACACGAACCAGCACACGAACCATCCCACGAACCAGCACACGAACCAGCACACGAACCAGCACACGAACCAGCCCACGAACCAGCACACGAACCAGGCCACGAACCAGCACACGAACCAGCACACGAACCAGCACACGAACCATCCCACGAACCAGCACACGAACCAGCACACGAACAATCCCACGAACCAGCACACGAACCAGCCCACGAACCAGCCCACGAACCAGCACACGAATCAGGCCACGAACCAGCACACGAACCAGCACACGAACCATCCCACGAACCAGCACACGAACCAGCACACGAACCAGCACACGAACCATCCCACGAACCAGCACACGAACCAGCACACGAACCATCCCACGAACCAGCACACGAACCAGCACACGAACCAGCACACGAACCAGCACACGAACCATCACACGAACCAGCCCACGAACCAGCACACGAACCAGCACACGAACCAGCACACGAACCATCACACGAACCAGCCCACGAACCAGCACACGAACCAGCCCACGAACCAGCACACGAACCAGCACACGAACCAGCCCACGAACCAGCACACGAACCAGCACACGAACAATCCCACGAACCAGCACACGAACCAGCACACGAACCAGCACACGAACCAGCACACGAACCAGAACACGAACCAGCACACGAACCAGCACACGAACCAGCACACGAACCAGCACACGAACCAGCACACGAACCATCCCACGAACCAGCACACGAACCAGCACACGAACCAGCACACGAACCAGCACACGAACCAGCACACGAACCATCCCACGAACCAGCACACGAACCATCCCACGAACCAGCACACGAACCATCCCACGAACCAGCACACGAACCAGCACACGAACCAGCACACGAACCATCCCACGAACCAGCACACGAACCAGCACACGAACCAGCACACGAACCAGCACACGAACCAGCACACGAACCATCCCACGAACCAGCACACGAACCAGCACACGAACCAGCACACGAACCAGCACACGAACCAGCACACGAACCAGCACACGAACCATCCCACGAACCAGCACACGAACCAGCACACGAACCAGCACACGAACCATCCCACGAACCAGCCCACGAACCACCACACGAACCAGCACACGAACCAGCACACGAACCAGCACACGAACCATCCCACGAACCATCCCACGAACTAGCACACGAACCAGCACACGAACCAGCACACGAACCATCACACGAACCAGCCCACGAACCAGCACACGAACCAGCCCACGAACCAGCACACGAACCAGCACACGAACCAGCACACGAACCAGCACACGAACCATCACACGAACCAGCCCACGAACCAGCACACGAACCAGCCCACGAACCAGCACACGAACCAGCACACGAACCAGCCCACGAACCAGCACACGAACCAGCACACGAACCAGCACACGAACCAGCACACGAACCATCCCACGAACCAGCACACGAACCAGCACACGAACCATCCCACGAACCATCCCACGAACCAGCACACGAACCAGCACACGAACCAGCACACGAACCAGCACACGAACCATCACACGAACCAGCCCACGAACCAGCACACGAACCAGCCCACGAACCAGCACACGAACCAGCACACGAACCAGCCCACGAACCAGCACACGAACCAGCACACGAACAATCCCACGAACCAGCACACGAACCAGCACACGAACCAGCACACGAACCAGCACACGAACCAGCACACGAACCAGCACACGAACCAGCACACGAACCAGCACACGAACCAGCACACGAACCAGCACACGAACCATCCCACGAACCAGCACACGAACCAGCACACGAACCAGCACACGAACCAGCACACGAACCAGCACACGAACCATCCCACGAACCAGCACACGAACCATCCCACGAACCAGCACACGAACCATCCCACGAACCAGCACACGAACCAGCACACGAACCAGCACACGAACCATCCCACGAACCAGCACACGAACCAGCACACGAACCAGCACACGAACCAGCACACGAACCAGCACACGAACCATCCCACGAACCAGCACACGAACCAGCACACGAACCAGCACACGAACCAGCACACGAACCAGCACACGAACCAGCACACGAACCATCCCACGAACCAGCACACGAACCAGCACACGAACCAGCACACGAACCATCCCACGAACCAGCCCACGAACCACCACACGAACCAGCACACGAACCAGCACACGAACCAGCACACGAACCAGCACACGAACCATCCCACGAACCAGCACACGAACCAGCACACGAACCAGCCCACGAACCAGCACACGAACCAGCCCACGAACCAGCACACGAACCAGCAAAC
Source organism: Thecophora atra (assembly GCA_937620795.1). Lineage (NCBI taxonomy): Eukaryota > Metazoa > Arthropoda > Insecta > Diptera > Conopidae > Thecophora > Thecophora atra. Next base: position 123,949 of record CALMKQ010000001.1, on the reverse strand, counting down.
GAACCAGCACACGAACCAGCACACGAACCATCCCACGAACCATCCCACGAACCAGCACACGAACCAGCACACGAACCAGCACACGAACCAGCACACGAACCAGCACACGAACCAGCACACGAACCAGCACACGAACCATCCCACGAACCAGCACACGAACCAGCACACGAACCAGCACACGAACCAGCACACGAACCAGCACACGAACCAGCCCACGAACCAGCACACGAACCAGCCCACGAACCAGCCCACGAACCAGCACACGAACCAGCACACGAACCAGCACACGAACCAGCACACGAACCAGCACACGAACCAGCACACGAACCATCCCACGAACCAGCACACGAACCATCCCACGAACCAGCACACGAACCATCCCACGAACCAGCACACGAACCAGCACACGAACCAGCACACGAACCAGCCCACGAACCAGCACACGAACCAGCACACGAACCAGCACACGAACCAGCACACGAACCAGCACACGAACCAGCACACGAACCATCCCACGAACCATCCACGAACCAGCACACGAACCAGCACACGAACCAGCACACGAACCAGCACACGAACCAGCCCACGAACCAGCCCACGAACCAGCACACGAACCAGCCCACGAACCAGCCCACGAACCAGCACACGAACCAGCACACGAACCATCCCACGAACCATCCCACGAACCAGCACACGAACCAGCACACGAACCAGCACACGAACCAGCACACGAACCAGCACACGAACCAGCACACGAACCAGCACACGAACCATCCCACGAACCAGCACACGAACCAGCACACGAACCAGCACACGAACCAGCACACGAACCAGCACACGAACCAGCCCACGAACCAGCACACGAACCAGCACACGAACCAGCACACGAACCAGCACACGAACCAGCACACGAACCAGCACACGAACCAGCACACGAACCATCCCACGAACCAGCACACGAACCATCCCACGAACCAGCACACGAACCATCCCACGAACCAGCACACGAACCAGCACACGAACCAGCACACGAACCAGCCCACGAACCAGCACACGAACCAGCACACGAACCAGCACACGAACCATCCCACGAACCATCCCACGAACCAGCACACGAACCAGCCCACGAACCAGCCCACGAACCAGCACACGAACCAGCCCACGAACCAGCACACGAACCAGCAAACGAACCAGCACACGAACCAGCACACGAACCATCCCACGAACCAGCACACGAACCATCCCACGAACCATCCCACGAACCAGCACACGAACCAGCACACGAACCAGCACACGAACCAGCACACGAACCAGCACACGAACCAGCACACGAACCAGCACACGAACCAGCACACGAACCATCCCACGAACCATCCCACGAACCAGCACACGAACCAGCACACGAACCAGCACACGAACCAGCCCACGAACCAGCCCACGAACCAGCACACGAACCAGCCCACGAACCAGCCCACGAACCAGCCCACGAACCAGCCCACGAACCAGCACACGAACCAGCACACGAACCAGCACACGAACCAGCACACGAACCATCCCACGAACCAGCACACGAACCATCCCACGAACCAGCACACGAACCATCCCACGAACCAGCACACGAACCAGCACACGAACCAGCACACGAACCAGCCCACGAACCAGCACACGAACCAGCACACGAACCAGCACACGAACCAGCACACGAATCATCCCACGAACCAGCACACGAACCAGCACACGAACCAGCACACGAACCAGCCCACGAACCAGCACACGAACCAGCACACGAACCAGCACACGAACCAGCACACGAACCAGCACACGAACCAGCACACGATCCATCCCACGAACCAGCACACGAACCAGCACACGAACCAGCACACGAACCAGCCCACGAACCAGCACACGAACCAGCACACGAACCAGCACACGGACCAGCACACGAACCAGCACACGAACCAGCACACGAACCAGCACACGAACCATCCCACGAACCAGCACACGAACCAGCACACGAACCATCCCACGAACCAGCACACGAACCAGCACACGAACCAGCACACGAACCAGCACACGAACCATCCCACGAACCAGCACACGAACCAGCACACGAACCAGCACACGAACCAGCACACGAACCAGCACACGAACCAGCACACGAACCATCCCACGAACCAGCACACGAACCATCCCACGAACCAGCACACGAACCATCCCACGAACCAGCACACGAACCATCCCACGAACCAGCACACGAACCAGCACACGAACCAGCACACGAACCATCCCACGAACCAGCCCACGAACCACCACACGAACCAGCACACGAACCAGCACACGAACCAGCACACGAACCAGCACACGAACCAGCACACGAACCAGCACACGAACCAGCACACGCACCAGCACACGAACCATCACACGAACCAGCCCACGAACCAGCACACGAACCAGCCCACGAACCAGCACACGAACCAGCACACGAACCAGCCCACGAACCAGAACACGAACCAGCACACGAACAATCCCACGAACCAGCACACGAACCAGCCCACGAACCAGCCCACGAACCAGCACACGAACCAGGCCACGAACCAGCACACGAACCATCCCACGAACCAGCACACGAACCAGCACACGAACCAGCACACGAACCATCCCACGAACCAGCACACGAACCAGCACACGAACCATCCCACGAACCAGCACACGAACCAGCACACGAACCAGCACACGAACCAGCACACGAACCATCACACGAACCAGCCCACGAACCAGCACACGAACCAGCACACGAACCAGCACACGAACCAGCCCACGAACCAGCACACGAACCAGCACACGAACAATCCCACGAACCAGCACACGAACCAGGCCACGAACCAGCACACGAACCATCCCACGAACCAGCACACGAACCAGCACACGAACCAGCACACGAACCATCCCACGAACCAGCACACGAACCAGCACACGAACCATCCCACGAACCAGCACACGAACCAGCACACGAACCAGCACACGAACCAGCACACGAACCATCACACGAACCAGCCCACGAACCAGCACACGAACCAGCCCACGAACCAGCACACGAACCAGCACACGAACCAGCCCACGAACCAGCACACGAACCAGCACACGAACAATCCCACGAACCAGCACACGAACCAGCACACGAACCAGCACACGAACCAGCACACGAACCAGCACACGAACCAGAACACGAACCAGCACACGAACCAGCACACGAACCAGCACACGAACCAGCACACGAACCAGCACACGAACCATCCCACGAACCAGCACACGAACCAGCACACGAACCAGCACACGAACCAGCACACGAACCAGCACACGAACCATCCCACGAACCAGCACACGAACCATCCCACGAACCAGCACACGAACCAGCACACGAACCATCACACGAACCAGCCCACGAACCAGCACACGAACCAGCCCACGAACCAGCACACGAACCAGCACACGAACCAGCCCACGAACCAGCACACGAACCAGCACACGAACAATCCCACGAACCAGCACACGAACCATCCCACGAACCAGCACACGAACCAGCACACGAACCATCCCACGAACCAGCACACGAACCAGCACACGAACCAGCCCACGAACCAGCACACGAACCATCCCACGAACCAGCACACGAACCAGCACACGAACCAGCACACGAACCAGCACACGAACCATCCCACGAACCAGCACACGAACCAGCACACGAACCAGCACACGAACCATCCCACGAACCAGCACACGAAACAGCACACGAACCAGCACACGAACCAGCCCACGAACCAGCACACGAACCAGCACACGAACCAGCACACGAACCAGCACACGAACCATCCCACGAACCATCCCACGAACCAGCACACGAACCAGCACACGAACCAGCACACGAACCAGCACACGAACCAGCACACGAACCAGCACACGAACCAGCACACGAACCATCCCACGAACCAGCACACGAACCAGCACACGAACCAGCACACGAACCAGCACACGAACCAGCACACGAACCAGCACACGAACCAGCACACGAACCAGCCCACGAACCAGCACACGAACCAGCACACGAACCAGCACACGAACCAGCACACGAACCAGCACACGAACCATCCCACGAACCAGCACACGAACCATCCCACGAACCAGCACACGAACCATCCCACGAACCAGCACACGAACCAGCACACGAACCAGCACACGAACCAGCCCACGAACCAGCACACGAACCAGCACACGAACCAGCACACGAACCAGCACACGAACCATCCCACGAACCAGCACACGAACCAGCACACGAACCAGCCCACGAACCAGCACACGAACCAGCACACGAACCAGCCCACGAACCAGCACACGAACCATCCCACGAACCAGCACACGAACCAGCACACGAACCATCCCACGAACCAGCACACGAACCAGCACACGAACTATCCCACGAACCAGCACACGAACCAGCACACGAACCAGCCCACGAACCAGCACACGAACCAGCACACGAACCAGCACACGAACCAGCACACGAACCAGCACACGAACCAGCACACGAACCATCCCACGAACCAGCACACGAACCAGCACACGAACCAGCACACGAACCAGCCCACGAACCAGCACACGAACCAGCACACGAACCAGCACACGGACCAGCACACGAACCAGCACACGAACCAGCACACGAACCAGCACACGAACCATCCCACGAACCAGCACACGAACCAGCACACGAACCATCCCACGAACCAGCACACGAACCAGCACACGAACCAGCACACGAACCAGCCCACGAACCAGCACACGAACCAGCACACGAACCAGCCCACGAACCAGCACACGAACCAGCACACGAACCAGCACACGAACCAGCCCACGAACCAGCACACGAACCAGCACACGAACCAGCACACGAACCAGCACACGAACCAGCACACGAACCATCCCACGAACCAGCACACGAACCAGCACACGAACCATCCCACGAACCAGCACACGAACCAGCACACGAACCAGCACACGAACCAGCACACGAACCAGCACACGAACCAGCACACGAACCAGCACACGAACCATCCCACGAACCAGCACACGAACCAGCACACGAACCATCCCACGAACCAGCACACGAACCAGCACACGAACCATCCCACGAACCAGCACACGAACCAGCACACGAACCAGCACACGAACCAGCCCACGAACCAGCACACGAACCAGCACACGAACCAGCACACGAACCAGCACACGCACCAGCCCACGAACCAGCACACGAACCAGCACACGAACCATCCCACGAACCAGCACACGAACCAGCACACGAACCAGCACACGAACCAGCACACGAACCAGCACACGAACCAGCACACGAACCATCCCACGAACCAGCACACGAACCATCCCACGAACCAGCACACGAACCAGCACACGAACCAGCACACGAACCATCCCACGAACCAGCCCACGAACCACCACACGAACCAGCACACGAACCAGCACACGAACCAGCACACGAACCATCCCACGAACTAGCACACGAACCAGCACACGAACCAGCACACGAACCAGCACACGAACCATCACACGAACCAGCCCACGAACCAGCACACGAACCAGCCCACGAACCAGCACACGAACCAGCACACGAACCAGCACACTTGGAGAGTTTGAAGTAAGTGGTCGCGTTTTTAATCGACTCCGTAAAAGTTAAGCTCTTTTTAAGTGGAAAATCGACATAGACGATATATTATTGAACTAAAGTGTGTGCAAAAGTGTAACGAGTAGTGGGAAAAAGGTTGCTAGTGTTTTGTAACACTTAGGTGAATAATATTAACTTAATATTTTATGGCCTTTGTGGCCTTTTTGTTTATAAATTCATCTGTGTCAACAGTGGGAATTGTGATCCCGCGCAACACTTGGCAACATATCAAAGTTTGACGTTTGTTAACACTTAGGGTCGTTCATTGACCTAGTCTAGCTAACCTTTTCTTGGAAGTTCTTTCAAGACACTGCTCCCTCTATACGTCAATAAAAGAGCAATAAAGCAAAGCTTTGATAAAGCACTCGGAAGCTTTGGTAGAGCTTTCGTAAGCTTTGATCAGTTTGACGAGGGGTGGCGCTAGAATCTGTGCTTTCGACTGGTTAATGTCTGCACTTAAAGCTTTGTAAATATGCTGTCTGCAAGAGAAAGAGCATTATTAGCAGAGACAAGTGCAGCAGCATGTCAACTGTGTAACGATGATGGCGGCTGCGATCACCAATCAGACTGCAGCAATCCCTTTGCAAAGAGTACTTGTGTGCAAAGGTCGCCATTGAGTGCACTAGGTGAAACGGCAACGCCCAAATGCGCAAATAGTTCGAAGCAATCACTACAGTTAGCTATTAATGGCGGCTCGGTATTCGAAAAGATGGGTCGGAAAATAGGCGAACTCGTAGAGATGATCAGCGGAGGAAGACGATCCATTCATCAGCCAATGAGGGATTTGATTGAGTGCATTGCACGCCTCTACGAAACGGTGGAAACTGAAGCGAAAAATGGCGATCGTTGTAACGCAAACAGTGCGTCTGTAAGTAATAAACATACCAAATCCACAAAGGATAAATGGATGCAGACGTCACCGCTAAGGAAGGATAAGGAAGAACGTGCATCGAAGAGAAATAGAGAAGAGCGCCTGATAGTTCAGTCAGCGGCAAAAAGGACGTACCAGGCAACAAAGCCCGCCAGCTACGCGAGTGCATTACAGTCTGAGGAGGCAGTCGGGGGGAATTATGAAGCTGTTGAAGAGTGGAAGCTTGTACAGAGGAGGCAAGCAAGGAATAGAGAACCAACCTTAAAGAGGCAAAAACCGGAAGCAATTATTATTGAAAAGAAATGTGATCTCTCGTATGCCGAAATACTTCGCAAGCTGAGGGCTGATGAGGCGATGGGTGCCGTAGGCCAAGCCATCACAAAAATAAGGCGCACGCAGAAGGGTGGACTTTTACTGCAAATCAGCGAAACAGGGGCTAATGCAGAGAAGGTCAGAGCAGCTATTGGCAACAGTCTTGGAGAACAGGCGGAGGTTCGCGGATTAGCAGAGAGAATGGTACTGGATATTATGGACCTAGATGAAGTCACATCAAAAGATGAGGTCTTTCGAGCGATTGATGCGCAATTCAATCCGGAACATTTTAAGCAAGAAGATGTGTTAAGTCTTCGGACAGGATTTGGAGGTACTCAAGTGGCAGCGGTAAGGCTCTCAATAGCGAATGCCAATTTGCTCCTGAAGGCAGGAAAAATTAGAATCGGCTGGGTGAGTTGCCGCATACGCGAACGAACTTCTGTGACTAAGTGCTACAGGTGCCTTGAATATGGCCACATCGCTAGACAGTGCAAAAATGCAGCGAATGATTGCTCCAAACTGTGTTTCAAATGTGGAATGGAGGGGCATATAGCAAAAGTATGCACCAATGAGCCTAGATGTATACTGTGCACAAGAGAAGGACGTAAAGAGATAAGTCATGCATGTGGAGGATATAAGTGTCCATCATATGAGAAAGCCAAGTTAGCGAAAAAGGGTGTCAAAGGAATTGGTCCAAAATGAGGATTTTGCAGCTTAACTTGAATCACTGCGAAGCGGCACAGCAATTGCTGGAGCAAACATGTTATGAACTACGAGTGGATGTCGCTATCCTAAGCGAACCCTATCAGAACAGGACTGATGGCACATGGGTGTGTGATCAGTCGGGTAAAGCCGCGATATGGAATCGTAATGGAAGCAAAGCAGGCATTAGAGTCTGCAAATCAGAGATTGGCTTTGTGTGCGCGGAGATTAGCGGTATCTTTATATATAGCTGTTATCTGCCCCCAAGTCTAGATATGTCGGCGTTCAATAGGATAATGCAGACGTTGGTGCAAGATGCGCGCCAAATAAGTCCGGTAGTAATTGCTGGCGACTTCAACGCCTGGGCCTTAGAATGGGGTTCAAAATGGACAAATGCACGAGGTAGATCCCTGCTAGACAGTTTTTCAGCGCTGAATGTTGTCTTGCTGAACACAGGATCAGCGCACACGTACAGCAAAAATGGTAGAGGTTCGGTAATTGATATTGCTTTCATAAGCCCAGGTTTGTTTACAAAGACGAAGTGGCAAATTAGTAGTTGCTATACGCACAGCGACCATCAAGCGATCCAGATCGATATTAAATTAGGTACCGAGAGACAGACGACACCGGTGGTTCGGAAACGATCGTGGAATGCTGACACATTTGACAGTGAGATTTTTCTGCAAGTGTTGAGTGGCATGAGCGCAAGCGGCACGGCTGAAGAAGCCGCAAGTCAACTGATGAGCAAATTAATGAGAGCCTGCGATGCTGCCATGTCGCGTAAAACTACCCGCGTTCGGCACAGACCAGTGTATTGGTGGAATTCCAAGATTGCGGAGCTGCGCAAGGAATGTATATGTGCAAGAAGAATGAGCAAAAGAGCTCGCACAAGAGCGCCTGAGAGGTACAGAGATATGATGCTGCTCTACAAGATTAAACGCAGAAATCTCAAGGTGGCAATAAGAGAAAGTAAAAACAAATGTTTCCGGGAACTTTGTGACGAGGTAGAAAACAGCCCGTGGGGTTTTGCTTATAAGTTAGTACTGAAGAAGCTTAAAAAACCTACACAACTTAAAAGTCCGCAGGTCATGGACGGTATAGTGAAGGACCTCTTTCCACTGCAGCCGCGTTATGTAAGAGTTGCGCAGGAAAATTTTCGATGCGTGCCTAGTGTGACGGCGGCGGAGGTGATGCAAGCTGCAGCCAAGCTAAAACTAAGCAAGGCGCCAGGCCCTGATGGGGTCCCAAACCACCCACGAACCAGCACACGAACCAGCACACGAACCATCCCACGAACCAGCACACGAACCAGCACACGAACCAGCACACGAACCAGCACACGAACCATCCCACGAACCATCCCACGAACCAGCACACGAACCAGCACACGCACCAGCCCACGAACCAGCACACGAACCAGCACACGAACCATCCCACGAACCAGCACACGAACCAGCACACGAACCATCCCACGAACCAGCACACGAACCAGCACACGAACCAGCACACGAACCAGCCCACGAACCAGGCCACGAACCAGCACACGAACCATCACACGAACCAGCACACGAACCAGCACACGAACCAGCCCACGAACCAGCCCACGAACCAGCACACGAACCAGCACACGAACCAGCACACGAACCAGCACACGAACCAGCACACGAACCATCCCACGAACCAGCACACGAACCATCCCACGAACCAGCACACGAACCAGCACACGAACCAGCACACGAACCATCCCACGAACCAGCACACGAACCAGCACACGAACCATCCCACGAACCAGCACACGAACCAGCACACGAACCAGCACACGAACCAGCACACGAACCAGCACACGAACCAGCCCACGAACCAGCACACGCACCAGCCCACGAACCAGCACACGAACCAGCACACGAACCATCCCACGAACCAGCACACGAACCAGCACACGAACCAGCACACGAACCAGCCCACGAACCAGCACACGAACCAGCACACGAACCAGCACACGAACCAGCCCACGAACCAGCACACGAACCAGCACACGAACCAGCACACGAACCATCCCACGAACCAGCACACGAACCAGCACACGAACCAGCACACGAACCAGCACACGAACCAGCACACGAACCATCCCACGAACCAGCACACGAACCAGCACACGAACCAGCCCACGAACCAGCACACGAACCAGCACACGAACCAGCACACGAACCAGCCCACGAACCAGCACACGAACCACCCCACGAACCAGCACACGAACCAGCACACGAACCAGCACACGAACCAGCACACGAACCAGCCCACGAACCAGCACACGAACCAGCACACGAACCATCCCACGAACCAGCACACGAACCAGCACACGAACCAGCACACGAACCAGCCCACGAACCAGCACACGAACCAGCACACGAACCAGCACACGAACCAGCCCACGAACCAGCACACGAACCACCCCACGAACCAGCACACGAACCAGCACACGAACCAGCACACGAACCAGCACACGAACCATCCCACGAACCATCCCACGAACCAGCACACGAACCAGCACACGAACCAGCACACGAACCAGCACACGAACCAGCACACGAACCAGCACACGAACCAGCACACGGACCAGCACACGAACCAGCACACGAACCAGCACACGAACCATCCCACGAACCAGCACACGAACCAGCACACGAACCAGCACACGAACCATCCCACGAACCAGCACACGAACCAGCACACGAACCAGCACACGAACCAGCCCACGAACCAGCACACGAACCAGCACACGAACCAGCACACGGACCAGCACACGAACCAGCACACGAACCAGCACACGAACCAGCACACGAACCATCCCACGAACCAGCACACGAACCAGCACACGAACCATCCCACGAACCAGCACACGAACCAGCACACGAACCAGCACACGAACCATCCCACGAACCAGCACACGAACCAGCACACGAACCAGCACACGAACCATCCCACGAACCAGCACACGAACCAGCACACGAACCATCCCACGAACCAGCACACGAACCAGCACACGAACCAGCACACGAACCAGCACACGAACCATCACACGAACCAGCCCACGAACCAGCACACGAACCAGCCCACGAACCAGCACACGAACCAGCACACGAACCAGCCCACGAACCAGCACACGAACCAGCACACGAACAATCCCACGAACCAGCACACGAACAATCCCACGAACCAGCACACGAACCATCCCACGAACCAGCACACGAACCAGCACACGAACCATCCCACGAACCAGCACACGAACCAGCACACGAACCAGCCCACGAACCAGCACACGAACCAGCACACGAACAATCCCACGAACCAGCACACGAACCAGCACACGAACCAGCACACGAACCAGCACACGAACCAGCACACGAACCAGCACACGAACCAGCACACGAACCAGCCCACGAACCAGCACACGAACCAGCACACGAACCAGCCCACGAACCAGCACACGAACCAGCACACGAACAATCCCACGAACCAGCACACGAACAATCCCACGAACCAGCACACGAACCATCCCACGAACCAGCACACGAACCAGCACACGAACCATCCCACGAACCAGCACACGAACCAGCACACGAACCAGCCCACGAACCAGCACACGAACCAGCACACGAACCAGCACACGAACCAGCACACGAACCAGCACACGAACCAGCCCACGAACCAGCACACGAACCAGCACACGAACCAGCACACGGACCAGCACACGAACCAGCACACGAACCAGCACACGAACCAGCACACGAACCATCCCACGAACCAGCACACGAACCAGCACACGAACCATCCCACGAACCAGCACACGAACCAGCACACGAACCATCCCACGAACCAGCACACGAACCAGCACACGAACCAGCACACGAACCATCCCACGAACCAGCACACGAACCAGCACACGAACCATCCCACGAACCAGCACACGAACCAGCACACGAACCAGCACACGAACCAGCACACGAACCATCACACGAACCAGCCCACGAACCAGCACACGAACCAGCCCACGAACCAGCACACGAACCAGCACACGAACCAGCCCACGAACCAGCACACGAACCAGCACACGAACAATCCCACGAACCAGCACACGAACAATCCCACGAACCAGCACACGAACCATCCCACGAACCAGCACACGAACCAGCACACGAACCATCCCACGAACCAGCACACGAACCAGCACACGAACCAGCCCACGAACCAGCACACGAACCAGCACACGAACAATCCCACGAACCAGCACACGAACCAGCACACGAACCAGCACACGAACCAGCACACGAACCAGAACACGAACCAGCACACGAACAATCCCACGAACCAGCACACGAACCAGCCCACGAACCAGCCCACGAACCAGCACACGAACCAGGCCACGAACCAGCACACGAACCATCCCACGAACCAGCACACGAACCAGCACACGAACCAGCACACGAACCATCCCACGAACCAGCACACGAACCAGCACACGAACCATCCCACGAACCAGCACACGAACCAGCACACGAACCAGCACACGAATCAGCACACGAACCATCACACGAACCAGCCCACGAACCAGCACACGAACCAGCCCACGAACCAGCACACGAACCAGCACACGAACCAGCCCACGAACCAGCACACGAACCAGCACACGAACAATCCCACGAACCAGCACACGAACCAGCACACGAACCAGCACACGAACCAGCACACGAACCAGCACACGAACCAGAACACGAACCAGCACACGAACCAGCACACGAACCAGCACACGAACCAGCACACGAACCAGCACACGAACCATCCCACGAACCAGCACACGAACCAGCACACGAACCAGCACACGAACCAGCACACGAACCAGCACACGAACCATCCCACGAACCAGCACACGAACCATCCCACGAACCAGCACACGAACCATCCCACGAACCAGCACACGAACCATCCCACGAACCAGCACACGAACCAGCACACGAACCAGCACACGAACCAGCACACGAACCAGCACACGAACCATCCCACGAACCAGCACACGAACCAGCACACGAACCAGCACACGAACCAGCACACGAACCAGCACACGAACCAGAACACGAACCAGCACACGAACAATCCCACGAACCAGCACACGAACCAGCACACGAACCAGCACACGAACCAGCACACGAACCAGCACACGAACCATCACACGAACCAGCCCACGAACCAGCACACGAACCAGCCCACGAACCAGCACACGAACCAGCACACGAACCAGCCCACGAACCAGCACACGAACCAGCACACGAACAATCCCACGAACCAGCACACGAACCATCCCACGAACCAGCACACGAACCAGCACACGAACCATCCCACGAACCAGCACACGAACCAGCACACGAACCAGCACACGAACCAGCACACGAACCAGCACACGAACCAGCACACGAACCAGCACACGAACCATCCCACGAACCAGCACACGAACCAGCACACGAACCAGCACACGAACCAGCACACGAACCAGCACACGAACCAGCACACGAACCAGCACACGAACCAGCACACGAACCATCCCACGAACCAGCACACGAACCATCCCACGAACCAGCACACGAACCATCCCACGAACCAGCACACGAACCAGCACACGAACCAGCACACGAACCAGCCCACGAACCAGCACACGAACCAGCACACGAACCAGCACACGAACCAGCACACGAACCAGCACACGAACCAGCCCACGAACCAGCACACGAACCAGCACACGAACCAGCCCACGAACCAGCACACGAACCATCCCACGAACCAGCACACGAACCAGCACACGAACCATCCCACGAACCAGCACACGAACCAGCACACGAACCATCCCACGAACCAGCACACGAACCAGCACACGAACCAGCACACGAACCAGCCCACGAACCAGCACACGAACCAGCACACGAACCAGCACACGAACCAGCCCACGAACCAGCACACGAACCAGCACACGAACCATCCCACGAACCAGCACACGAACCAGCACACGAACCAGCCCACGAACCAGCACACGAACCAGCACACGAACCAGCCCACGAACCAGCACACGAACCATCCCACGAACCAGCACACGAACCAGCACACGAACCATCCCACGAACCAGCACACGAACCAGCACACGAACCATCCCACGAACCAGCACACGAACCAGCACACGAACCAGCACACGAACCAGCCCACGAACCAGCACACGAACCAGCACACGAACCAGCCCACGAACCAGCACACGAACCATCCCACGAACCAGCACACGAACCAGCACACGAACCATCCCACGAACCAGCACACGAACCAGCACACGAACCATCCCACGAACCAGCACACGAACCAGCACACGAACCAGCACACGAACCAGCACACGAACCATCCCACGAACCAGCACACGAACCAGCACACGAACCAGCCCACGAACCAGCACACGAACCAGCACACGAACCAGCACACGAACCAGCACACGAACCAGCACACGAACCAGCACACGAACCAGCCCACGAACCAGCACACGAACCAGCACACGAACCAGCACACGAACCAGCACACGAACCATCCCACGAACCAGCACACGAACCAGCACACGAACCAGCCCACGAACCAGCACACGAACCAGCACACGAACCAGCCCACGAACCAGCACACGAACCATCCCACGAACCAGCACACGAACCAGCACACGAACCATCCCACGAACCAGCACACGAACCAGCACACGAACCATCCCACGAACCAGCACACGAACCAGCACACGAACCAGCCCACGAACCAGCACACGAACCAGCACACGAACCAGCACACGAACCAGCACACGAACCAGCACACGAACCAGCACACGAACCATCCCACGAACCAGCACACGAACCAGCACACGAACCAGCACACGAACCAGCCCACGAACCAGCACACGAACCAGCACACGAACCAGCACACGGACCAGCACACGAACCAGCACACGAACCAGCACACGAACCAGCACACGAACCATCCCACGAACCAGCACACGAACCAGCACACGAACCATCCCACGAACCAGCACACGAACCAGCACACGAACCAGCACACGAACCAGCACACGAACCAGCCCACGAACCAGCACACGAACCAGCACACGAACCAGCCCACGAACCAGCACACGAACCAGCACACGAACCAGCACACGAACCAGCACACGAACCAGCACACGAACCAGCCCACGAACCAGCACACGAACCAGCACACGAACCAGCACACGAACCAGCACACGAACCAGCACACGAACCATCCCACGAACCAGCACACGAACCAGCACACGAACCAGCACACGAACCAGCACACGAACCAGCACACGAACCAGCACACGAACCATCCCACGAACCAGCCCACGAACCACCACACGAACCAGCACACGAACCAGCACACGAACCAGCACACGAACCATCCCACGAACTAGCACACGAACCAGCACACGAACCAGCACACGAACCAGCACACGAACCATCACACGAACCATCCCACGAACCAGCACACGAACCAGCACACGAACCAGCACACGAACCAGCCCACGAACCAGCACACGAACCAGCACACGAACCAGCACACGAACCAGCACACGAACCATCCCACGAACCAGCACACGAACCAGCACACGAACCAGCCCACGAACCAGCACACGAACCAGCACACGAACCAGCCCACGAACCAGCACACGAACCATCCCACGAACCAGCACACGAACCAGCACACGAACCATCCCACGAACCAGCACACGAACCAGCACACGAACCATCCCACGAACCAGCACACGAACCAGCACACGAACCAGCCCACGAACCAGCACACGAACCAGCACACGAACCAGCACACGAACCAGCACACGAACCAGCACACGAACCAGCACACGAACCATCCCACGAACCAGCACACGAACCAGCACACGAACCAGCACACGAACCAGCCCACGAACCAGCACACGAACCAGCACACGAACCAGCACACGGACCAGCACACGAACCAGCACACGAACCAGCACACGAACCAGCACACGAACCATCCCACGAACCAGCACACGAACCAGCACACGAACCATCCCACGAACCAGCACACGAACCAGCACACGAACCAGCACACGAACCAGCACACGAACCAGCCCACGAACCAGCACACGAACCAGCACACGAACCAGCCCACGAACCAGCACACGAACCAGCACACGAACCAGCACACGAACCAGCACACGAACCTGCCCACGAACCAGCACACGAACCAGCACACGAACCAGCACACGAACCAGCACACGAACCAGCACACGAACCATCCCACGAACCAGCACACGAACCAGCACACGAACCATCCCACGAACCAGCACACGAACCAGCACACGAACCAGCACACGAACCAGCACACGAACCAGCACACGAACCAGCACACGAACCATCCCACGAACCAGCACACGAACCAGCACACGAACCATCCCACGAACCAGCACACGAACCAGCACACGAACCATCCCACGAACCAGCACACGAACCAGCACACGAACCAGCACACGAACCAGCCCACGAACCAGCACACGAACCAGCACACGAACCAGCACACGAACCATCCCACGAACCAGCCCACGGACCAGCACACGAACCAGCACACGAACCAGCACACGAACCATCCCACGAACCAGCACACGAACCAGCACACGAACCAGCACACGAACCAGCCCACGAACCAGCACACGAACCACCCCACGAACCAGCACACGAACCAGCACACGAACCAGCACACGAACCAGCACACGAACCAGCCCACGAACCAGCACACGAACCAGCACACGAACCAGCACACGAACCAGCCCACGAACCAGCACACGAACCACCCCACGAACCAGCACACGAACCAGCACACGAACCATCCCACGAACCAGCACACGAACCAGCACACGAACCATCCCACGAACCATCCCACGAACCATCCCACGAACCAGCACACGAACCAGCACACGCACCAGCCCACGAACCAGCACACGAACCAGCACACGAACCAGCACACGAACCATCCCACGAACCAGCACACGAACCAGCACACGAACCAGCACACGAACCATCCCACGAACCAGCACACGAACCAGCACACGAACCAGCACACGAACCAGCCCACGAACCAGGCCACGAACCAGCACACGAACCATCACACGAACCAGCACACGAACCAGCACACGAACCAGCCCACGAACCAGCCCACGAACCAGCACACGAACCAGCACACGAACCATCCCACGAACCAGCACACGAACCAGCACACGAACCAGCACACGAACCAGCACACGAACCAGCACACGAACCAGCCCACGAACCAGCACACGAACCAGCACAC
Organism: Thecophora atra; assembly: GCA_937620795.1. Classification (NCBI taxonomy): domain Eukaryota; kingdom Metazoa; phylum Arthropoda; class Insecta; order Diptera; family Conopidae; genus Thecophora; species Thecophora atra. The sequence continues at coordinate 106,931 of CALMKQ010000001.1, read as the reverse complement.
GAACCAGCCCACGAACCAGCACACGAACCAGCACACGAACCAGCACACGAACCAGCCCACGAACCAGCACACGAACCATCCCACGAACCAGCACACGAACCAGCACACGAACCAGCACACGAACCATCCCACGAACCAGCACACGAATCAGCACACGAACCAGCACACGAACCATCACACGAACCAGCCCACGAACCAGCACACGAACCAGCACACGAACCAGCACACGAACCAGCCCACGAACCAGCACACGAACCATCCCACGAACCAGCACACGAACCATCCCACGAACCAGCACACGAACCAGCACACGAACCAGCACACGAACCAGCACACGAACCAGCACACGAACCAGCACACGAACCATCCCACGAACCAGCACACGAACCAGCACACGAACCAGCACACGAACCAGCACACGAACCAGCACACGAACCAGCACACGAACCAGCACACGAACCATCCCACGAACCATCCCACGAACCAGCACACGAACCAGCACACGAACCAGCACACGAACCAGCACACGAACCAGCCCACGAACCAGCACACGAACCAGCACACGAACCAGCCCACGAACCAGCACACGAACCAGCACACGAACCAGCCCACGAACCAGCCCACGAACCAGCACACGAACCATCCCACGAACCAGCACACGAACCAGCACACGAACCAGCACACGAACCATCCCACGAACCAGCACACGAATCAGCACACGAACCATCACACGAACCAGCACACGAACCAGCACACGAACCAGCCCACGAACCAGCACACGAACCAGCACACGAACCATCCCACGAACCAGCACACGAACCAGCACACGAACCAGCACACGAACCAGCACACGAACCATCCCACGAACCAGCACACGAATCAGCACACGAACCAGCACACGAACCATCACACGAACCAGCCCACGAACCAGCACACGAACCAGCACACGAACCAGCACACGAACCAGCCCACGAACCAGCACACGAACCAGCACACGAACCATCCCACGAACCAGCACACGAACCAGCACACGAACCAGCACACGAACCAGCACACGAACCAGCACACGAACCAGCACACGAACCATCCCACGAACCATCCCACGAACCAGCACACGAACCAGCACACGAACCACCACACGAACCAGCACACGAACCAGCACACGAACCAGCACACGAACCAGCACACGAACCAGCACACGAACCATCCCACGAACCATCCCACGAACCAGCACACGAACCAGCACACGAACCAGCACACGAACCAGCACACGAACCATCCCACGAACCAGCACACGAACCAGCACACGAACCATCCCACGAACCAGCACACGAACCAGCACACGAACCAGCACACGAACCAGCACACGAACCAGCACACGAACCATCCCACGAACCAGCACACGAACCATCCCACGAACCAGCACATGAACCAGCACACGAACCAGCACACGAACCATCCCACGAACCAGCACACGAACCAGCACACGAACCATCCCACGAACCAGCACACGAACCAGCACACGAACCAGCACACGAACCAGCCCACGAACCAGCACACGAACCAGCACACGAACCATCCCACGAACCAGCACACGAACCAGCACACGAACCAGCACACGAACCAGCACATGAACCAGCACACGAACCAGCGCACGAACCAGCACACGAACCAGCACACGAACCATCCCACGAACCAGCACACGAACCAGCACACGAACCATCCCACGTCTATGAATTTTAAATACGTCTATGCAAATACCGCCAGTGACTGTAGACGAAGTCCAGGGGGCATGTGCCAAGTTTGGTGATGCTAAGGCACCAGGACCTGACGGTGTGCCAAACTTTGCGCTCAAAGTTGCGATCCTCTGGAGACCTGAGTTATTTGTACAAGTGTTTCAAAGCTGTCTTAATGCAGGCGTTTTCCCGACTCCGTGGAAAGTGCAACGTTTAATGTTAATACCCAAAGGAGAGAAACCTTTGCACGAGCCGTCGTCATACCGTCCTATCTGTCTTTTGGACACTATCGGTAAAGTGTTAGAGCGAATTATATGCAACCGATTGCACGCATTTGTTGAAGAAAACCAATCGCTTTCTAACCGCCAATACGGTTTCAGAAAATCTAAATCAACCGTCGATGCAGTGAATGCAGTAGTCCAAATAGCTGCTAGCGCCATAGCGGGCAAAAGATGGAAAGGCGGGTCAAAAGAGTACTGTGCAGTGATCACTCTAGATATTAAAAATGCATTTAATACGGCCAGTTGGGAGCACATACAGAGGGCGCTTATTCACCTACGAGTCCCGAAATATTTGTTTGATATAATAGAGAGTTATTTGTCTAATAGGAGGTTGGTATACTATAGCGAAAGGGGCAGAGAGTCCTACAGGGTCTCTGCGGGTGTTCCACAAGGCTCTGTGCTTGGTCCCTTATTGTGGAATATCTTGTACGACCCTGTCCTACGGCTTCAATTTCCAAATGGTGTGACACCTATAGGATATGCAGATGACTTAGCAATTGTTGTCGTAAATAAGCATATTCAAGCATTAGAGTTGGCAGCAAATACCGCTATACGCCAAATTGAGAGTTGGTTGAAAGATGTAGGTCTTGAACTCGCAGCGCACAAAACGGAAGTTGTACTTATATCGAGCCGTAAAAAGGTAGAGCATATGAAACTAGTGATAGGTAATATTAGCAGAGCATCCGTTCCCGCGATTAAGTACCTCGGAGTAATGCTGGATAATCGACTCAGCTTCAAGCAGCACATAAGCTACGCTTCGGATAAAGCCGCTAGGTCACTAGCTTCACTATCCAGGCTTCTTCCGAATATTGGCGGGCCGAAGATGGATAAAAGGAAACTCCTGGCTTCTGTGGTAAATCAAATCATGCTTTACGCTGCGCCGATCTGGGCTGATGGTTTAAACATTAAATCATCGAGGAGAAAGATTGTAGCTGTTGATAGATTAACTGCTTTGAGAGTCATTAGCGGTTTCCGTACAGTTTCGACCGAAGCTGCAAGTGTGGTGGCAGCAATGATCCCCATCGACATATTAGCATGCGAGATGAAGCGAGTTTACTACCGTCTCCAGAGATGTCAGGCGAGTAAAAGTGAGGTGCAGCTCGAAGAAAGGTCGGTGTCGATTGCTGAATGGCAGGAACGTTGGGCAGCTTCAACAAAAGGACGATGGACGTACAGACTGATACCTTGCGTCAGAGAATGGTGTCAAAGGCGTCATGGCCAGGTAAATTTCTACATGACTCAATTTCTTACAGGTCATGGTTGCTACCGAAGTTACCTTCAAAGGTTTGGCCACGAAAACTCGTCGGAATGCCCAAACTGTCTGAGTGTTCCTGAAGATGTTTTTCATGTGTTCTTCCGATGTCCGCGGTTTAGAACAACGTGCTTTCAGCTTATTGAGCCGCAGGAGGTGACAAAAAATATGCTCCAAAATATTGAACTTTGGAATGAAATTAAAGCTCACGTGACGATTGTGTTAATAGAACTGCGAAGGGCAGAGCGAATCCGAAGCCTGATAGATAACATGTAAGTTCATACACGAAGATAGCATGATTGCTAACCAGCCCCCGCGAAGTAATGCTTAACGGTAGTCCCGCGGGGGAGAGTGGTAGTGGTGTATGGGGGGTGCGGTTTAGTACGTAGGCGCCACCAGAATGGTGGTGAATCGTGCATGCCAGTGGGCCGGTCCACTGGTATCTATGAAGATTCCACACCTCCGGTCGTCATACAAAAAAAAAAAAAAAAAAAAAACGAACCATCCCACGAACCAGCACACGAACCAGCACACGAACCAGCACACGAACCAGCACACGAACCAGCACACGAACCAGCACACGAACCATCCCACGAACCAGCACACGAACCAGCACACGAACCAGCACACGAACCAGCACACGAACCAGCACACGAACCATCCCACGAACCAGCCCACGAACCAGCACACGAACCAGCACACGAACCAGCACACGGACCAGCACACGAACCAGCACACGAACCATCCCACGAACCAGCACACGAACCAGCACACGAACCAGCACACGAACCAGCCCACGAACCAGCACACGAACCAGCACACGAACCAGCACACGAACCAGCACACGAACCATCCCACGAACCAGCACACGAACCAGCACACGAACCAGCACACGAACCAGCACACGAACCAGCACACGAACCAGCCCACGGACCAGCACACGAACCAGCACACGAACCAGCACACGAACCATCCCACGAACCAGCATACGAACCAGCACACGAACCAGCACACGAACCAGCACACGAACCAGCACACGAACCAGCACACGAACCAGCACACGAACCATCCCACGAACCAGCACACGAACCAGCACACGAACCAGCACACGAACCAGCCCACGAACCAGCACACGAACCAGCACACGAACAATCCCACGAACCAGCACACGAACCAGCACACGAACCAGCACACGAACCAGCACACGAACCAGCACACGAACCAGAACACGAACCAGCACACGAACCAGCACACGAACCAGCACACGAACCAGCACACGAACCAGCACACGAACCATCCCACGAACCAGCACACGAACCAGCACACGAACCAGCACACGAACCAGCACACGAACCAGCACACGAACCATCCCACGAACCAGCACACGAACCATCCCACGAACCAGCACACGAACCAGCACACGAACCAGCACACGAACCATCCCACGAACCAGCACACGAACCAGCACACGAACCAGCACACGAACCAGCACACGAACCAGCACACGAACCAGCACACGAACCATCCCACGAACCAGCACACGAACCAGCACACGAACCAGCACACGAACCAGCACACGAACCAGCACACGAACCAGAACACGAACCAGCACACGAACAATCCCACGAACCAGCACACGAACCAGCACACGAACCAGCACACGAACCAGCACACGAACCAGCACACGAACCATCACACGAACCAGCCCACGAACCAGCACACGAACCAGCCCACGAACCAGCACACGAACCAGCACACGAACCAGCCCACGAACCAGCACACGAACCAGCACACGAACAATCCCACGAACCAGCACACGAACCATCCCACGAACCAGCACACGAACCAGCACACGAACCAGCACACGAACCAGCCCACGAACCAGCACACGAACCACCCCACGAACCAGCACACGAACCACCACACGAACCATCCCACGAACCAGCACACGAACCAGCACACGAACCAGCACACGAACCAGCACACGAACCATCCCACGAACCATCCCACGAACCAGCACACGAACCAGCACACGCACCAGCCCACGAACCAGCACACGAACCAGCACACGAACCATCCCACGAACCAGCACACGAACCAGCACACGAACAAGCACACGAACCATCCCACGAACCAGCACACGAACCAGCACACGAACCAGCACACGAACCAGCACACGAACCAGCCCACGAACCAGGCCACGAACCAGCACACGAACCATCACACGAACCAGCACACGAACCAGCACACGAACCAGCCCACGAACCAGCCCACGAACCAGCACACGAACCAGCACACGAACCATCCCACGAACCAGCACACGAACCAGCACACGAACCAGCACACGAACCAGCACACGAACCAGCACACGAACCAGCCCACGAACCAGCACACGAACCAGCACACGAACCAGCACACGAACCATCCCACGAACCAGCACACGAACCAGCACACGAACCAGCACACGAACCAGCCCACGAACCAGCACACGAACCACCCCACGAACCAGCACACGAACCAGCACACGAACCAGCACACGAACCAGCACACGAACCAGCCCACGAACCAGCACACGAACCAGCACACGAACCAGCACACGAACCAGCCCACGAACCAGCACACGAACCACCCCACGAACCAGCACACGAACCAGCACACGAACCATCCCACGAACCAGCACACGAACCAGCACACGAACCAGCACACGAACCATCCCACGAACCATCCCACGAACCAGCACACGAACCAGCACACGCACCAGCCCACGAACCAGCACACGAACCAGCACACGAACCATCCCACGAACCAGCACACGAACCAGCACACGAACCAGCACACGAACCATCCCACGAACCAGCACACGAACCAGCACACGAACCAGCACACGAACCAGCCCACGAACCAGGCCACGAACCAGCACACGAACCATCACACGAACCAGCACACGAACCATCCCACGAACCAGCACACGAACCAGCACACGAACCAGCACACGAACCAGCACACGAACCAGCACACGAACCAGCCCACGAACCAGCACACGAACCAGCACACGAACCAGCCCACGAACCAGCACACGAACCAGCACACGAACCAGCACACGAACCAGCCCACGAACCAGCACACGAACCATCCCACGAACCAGCACACGAACCAGCACACGAACCAGCACACGAACCATCCCACGAACCAGCACACGAATCAGCACACGAACCAGCACACGAACCATCACACGAACCAGCCCACGAACCAGCACACGAACCAGCACACGAACCAGCACACGAACCAGCCCACGAACCAGCACACGAACCATCCCACGAACCAGCACACGAACCATCCCACGAACCAGCACACGAACCAGCACACGAACCAGCACACGAACCAGCACACGAACCAGCACACGAACCAGCACACGAACCATCCCACGAACCAGCACACGAACCAGCACACGAACCAGCACACGAACCAGCACACGAACCAGCACACGAACCAGCACACGAACCAGCACACGAACCAGCACACGAACCAGCACACGAACCATCCCACGAACCATCCCACGAACCAGCACACGAACCAGCACACGAACCAGCACACGAACCAGCACACGAACCAGCCCACGAACCAGCACACGAACCAGCACACGAACCAGCCCACGAACCAGCACACGAACCAGCACACGAACCAGCACACGAACCAGCCCACGAACCAGCACACGAACCATCCCACGAACCAGCACACGAACCAGCACACGAACCAGCACACGAACCATCCCACGAACCAGCACACGAATCAGCACACGAACCATCACACGAACCAGCACACGAACCAGCACACGAACCAGCCCACGAACCAGCACACGAACCAGCACACGAACCATCCCACGAACCAGCACACGAACCAGCACACGAACCAGCACACGAACCAGCACACGAACCATCCCACGAACCAGCACACGAATCAGCACACGAACCAGCCCACGAACCAGCACACGAACCATCCCACGAACCAGCACACGAACCAGCACACGAACCAGCACACGAACCATCCCACGAACCAGCACACGAATCAGCACACGAACCATCACACGAACCAGCACACGAACCAGCACACGAACCAGCCCACGAACCAGCACACGAACCAGCACACGAACCATCCCACGAACCAGCACACGAACCAGCACACGAACCAGCACACGAACCAGCACACGAACCATCCCACGAACCAGCACACGAATCAGCACACGAACCAGCACACGAACCATCACACGAACCAGCCCACGAACCAGCACACGAACCAGCACACGAACCAGCACACGAACCAGCCCACGAACCAGCACACGAACCATCCCACGAACCAGCACACGAACCATCCCACGAACCAGCACACGAACCAGCACACGAACCAGCACACGAACCAGCACACGAACCAGCACACGAACCATCCCACGAACCAGCACACGAACCAGCACACGAACCATCCCACGAACCAGCACACGAACCAGCACACGAACCAGCACACGAACCATCCCACGAACCATCCCACGAACCAGCACACGAACCAGCACACGAACCAGCACACGAACCAGCACACGAACCATCCCACGAACCAGCACACGAACCAGCACACGAACCATCCCACGAACCAGCACACGAACCAGCACACGAACCAGCACACGAACCAGCACACGAACCAGCACACGAACCATCCTACGAACCAGCACACGAACCATCCCACGAACCAGCACATGAACCAGCACACGAACCAGCACACGAACCATCCCACGAACCAGCACACGAACCAGCACACGAACCATCCCACGAACCAGCACACGAACCAGCACACGAACCAGCACACGAACCAGCCCACGAACCAGCCCACGAACCAGCACACGAACCAGCACACGAATCATCCCACGAACCAGCACACGAACCAGCACACGAACCAGCACACGAACCAGCACACGAACCAGCACACGAACCAGCGCACGAACCAGCACACGAACCAGCACACGAACCATCCCACGAACCATCCCACGAACCAGCACACGAACCATCCCACGAACCAGCACACGAACCAGCACACGAACCAGCACACGAACCAGCACACGAACCAGCACACGAACCAGCACACGAACCAGCACACGAACCATCCCACGAACCAGCACACGAACCAGCACACGAACCAGCACACGAACCAGCACACGAACCAGCACACGAACCAGCACACGAACCATCCCACGAACCAGCCCACGAACCAGCACACGAACCAGCACACGAACCAGCACACGGACCAGCACACGAACCAGCACACGAACCATCCCACGAACCAGCACACGAACCAGCACACGAACCAGCACACGAACCAGCCCACGAACCAGCACACGAACCAGCACACGAACCAGCACACGAACCAGCACACGAACCATCCCACGAACCAGCACACGAACCAGCACACGAACCAGCACACGAACCAGCACACGAACCAGCACACGAACCAGCCCACGGACCAGCACACGAACCAGCACACGAACCAGCACACGAACCATCCCACGAACCAGCATACGAACCAGCACACGAACCAGCACACGAACCAGCACACGAACCAGCACACGAACCAGCACACGAACCAGCACACGAACCATCCCACGAACCAGCACACGAACCAGCACACGAACCATCCCACGAACCAGCACACGAACCAGCACACGAACCAGCACACGAACCAGCACACGAACCAGCACACGAACCAGCACACGAACCAGCACACGAACCATCCCACGAACCAGCCCACGAACCAGCACACGAACCAGCACACGAACCAGCACACGGACCAGCACACGAACCAGCACACGAACCATCCCACGAACCATCCCACGAACCAGCACACGAACCAGCACACGAACCAGCACACGAACCAGCACACGAACCAGCACACGAACCAGCCCACGGACCAGCACACGAACCAGCACACGAACCAGCACACGAACCAGCACACGAACCAGCACACGAACCAGCACACGAACCATCCCACGAACCAGCCCACGAACCAGCACACGAACCAGCACACGAACCAGCACACGGACCAGCACACGAACCAGCACACGAACCATCCCACGAACCAGCACACGAACCAGCACACGAACCAGCACACGAACCAGCCCACGAACCAGCACACGAACCAGCACACGAACCAGCACACGAACCAGCACACGAACCATCCCACGAACCAGCACACGAACCAGCACACGAACCAGCACACGAACCAGCACACGAACCAGCACACGAACCAGCCCACGGACCAGCACACGAACCAGCACACGAACCAGCACACGAACCAGCACACGAACCAGCACACGAACCATCCCACGAACCAGCCCACGAACCAGCACACGAACCAGCACACGAACCAGCACACGGACCAGCACACGAACCAGCACACGAACCATCCCACGAACCAGCACACGAACCAGCACACGAACCAGCACACGAACCAGCACACGAACCAGCCCACGAACCAGCACACGAACCACCCCACGAACCAGCACACGAACCAGCACACGAACCAGCACACGAACCAGCACACGAACCAGCACACGAACCAGCACACGAACCAGCACACGAACCAGCCCACGAACCAGCACACGAACCACCCCACGAACCAGCACACGAACCAGCACACGAACCAGCACACGGACCAGCACACGAACCAGCACACGAACCAGCACACGAACCATCCCACGAACCAGCACACGAACCAGCACACGAACCAGCACACGAACCATCCCACGAACCAGCACACGAACCAGCACACGAACCAGCACACGAACCAGCACACGAACCAGCACACGAACCATCCCACGAACCAGCACACGAACCAGCACACGAACCAGCACACGAACCATCCCACGAACCAGCACACGAACCAGCACACGAACCAGCACACGAACCAGCCCACGAACCAGCACACGAACCAGCACACGAACCAGCACACGGACCAGCACACGAACCAGCACACGAACCAGCACACGAACCAGCACACGAACCATCCCACGAACCAGCACACGAACCAGCACACGAACCATCCCACGAACCAGCACACGAACCAGCACACGAACCAGCACACGAACCAGCACACGAACCAGCACACGAACCATCCCACGAACCAGCACACGAACCAGCACACGAACCAGCACACGAACCAGCACACGAACCAGCCCACGAACCAGCACACGAACCACCCCACGAACCAGCACACGAACCAGCACACGAACCAGCACACGAACCAGCACACGAACCAGCCCACGAACCAGCACACGAACCAGCACACGAACCATCCCACGAACCAGCACACGAACCAGCACACGAACCAGCACACGAACCAGCCCACGAACCAGCACACGAACCAGCACACGAACCAGCACACGAACCAGCCCACGAACCAGCACACGAACCACCCCACGAACCAGCACACGAACCAGCACACGAACCAGCACACGAACCAGCACACGAACCATCCCACGAACCATCCCACGAACCAGCACACGAACCAGCACACGAACCAGCACACGAACCAGCACACGAACCAGCACACGAACCAGCACACGAACCAGCACACGGACCAGCACACGAACCAGCACACGAACCAGCACACGAACCATCCCACGAACCAGCACACGAACCAGCACACGAACCAGCACACGAACCATCCCACGAACCAGCACACGAACCAGCACACGAACCAGCACACGAACCAGCACACGAACCATCCCACGAACCAGCACACGAACCAGCACACGAACCAGCACACGAACCAGCCCACGAACCAGCACACGAACCAGCACACGAACCAGCACACGAACCAGCCCACGAACCAGCACACGAACCACCCCACGAACCAGCACACGAACCAGCACACGAACCAGCACACGAACCAGCACACGAACCATCCCACGAACCATCCCACGAACCAGCACACGAACCAGCACACGAACCAGCACACGAACCAGCACACGAACCAGCACACGAACCAGCACACGAACCAGCACACGGACCAGCACACGAACCAGCACACGAACCAGCACACGAACCATCCCACGAACCAGCACACGAACCAGCACACGAACCAGCACACGAACCATCCCACGAACCAGCACACGAACCAGCACACGAACCAGCACACGAACCAGCCCACGAACCAGCACACGAACCAGCACACGAACCAGCACACGGACCAGCACACGAACCAGCACACGAACCAGCACACGAACCAGCACACGAACCATCCCACGAACCAGCACACGAACCAGCACACGAACCATCCCACGAACCAGCACACGAACCAGCACACGAACCAGCACACGAACCATCCCACGAACCAGCACACGAACCAGCACACGAACCATCCCACGAACCAGCACACGAACCAGCACACGAACCATCCCACGAACCAGCACACGAACCAGCACACGAACCAGCACACGAACCAGCACACGAACCATCACACGAACCAGCCCACGAACCAGCACACGAACCAGCCCACGAACCAGCACACGAACCAGCACACGAACCAGCACACGAACCAGCCCACGAACCAGCACACGAACCATCACACGAACCAGCCCACGAACCAGCACACGAACCAGCCCACGAACCAGCACACGAACCAGCACACGAACCAGCACACGAACCATCCCACGAACCAGCACACGAACCAGGCCACGAACCAGCACACGAACCATCCCACGAACCAGCACACGAACCAGCACACGAACCATCCCACGAACCAGCACACGAACCAGCACACGAACCATCCCACGAACCAGCACACGAACCAGCACACGAACCAGCACACGAACCAGCACACGAACCATCACACGAACCAGCCCACGAACCAGCACACGAACCAGCCCACGAACCAGCACACGAACCAGCACACGAACCAGCACACGAACCAGCACACGAACCAGCACACGAACCATCCCACGAACCAGCACACGAACCAGGCCACGAACCAGCACACGAACCATCCCACGAACCAGCACACGAACCAGCACACGAACCATCCCACGAACCAGCACACGAACCAGCACACGAACCATCCCACGAACCAGCACACGAACCAGCACACGAACCAGCACACGAACCAGCACACGAACCATCACACGAACCAGCCCACGAACCAGCACACGAACCAGCCCACGAACCAGCACACGAACCAGCACACGAACCAGCACACGAACCAGCCCACGAACCAGCACACGAACCAGCACACGAACCAGCACACGAACCAGCACACGAACCATCCCACGAACCAGCACACGAACCAGCACACGAACCAGCACACGAACCAGCACACGAACCATCACACGAACCAGCCCACGAACCAGCACACGAACCAGCCCACGAACCAGCACACGAACCAGCACACGAACCAGCACACGAACCAGCCCACGAACCAGCACACGAACAATCCCACGAACCAGCACACGAACCAGCACACGAACCAGCACACGAACCAGCACACGAACCAGCACACGAACCAGAACACGAACCAGCACACGAACCAGCACACGAACCAGCACACGAACCAGCACACGAACCAGCACACGAACCATCCCACGAACCAGCACACGAACCAGCACACGAACCAGCACACGAACCAGCACACGAACCAGCACACGAACCAGCACACGAACCAGCACACGAACCAGCACACGAACCAGCACACGAACCATCCCACGAACCATCCCACGAACCAGCACACGAACCAGCACACGAACCAGCACACGAACCAGCACACGAACCATCCCACGAACCAGCACACGAACCAGCACACGAACCAGCACACGAACCAGCACACGAACCAGCACACGAACCATCCCACGAACCAGCACACGAACCAGCACACGAACCAGCACACGAACCAGCACACGAACCATCCCACGAACCAGCACACGAACCATCCCACGAACCAGCACACGAACCAGCACACGACCCAGCACACGAACCATCCCACGAACCAGCACACGAACCAGCACACGAACCAGCACACGAACCAGCACACGAACCAGCACACGAACCAGCACACGAACCAGCACACGAACCAGCACACGAACCAGCACACGAACCAGCACACGAACCAGCACACGAACCAGCACACGAACCAGCACACGAACCAGCACACGAACCAGCACACGAACCAGCACACGAACCAGCACACGAACCAGCACACGAACCAGCACACGAACCAGCACACGAACCAGCACACGAACCAGCACACGAACCATCCCACGAACCATCCCACGAACCAGAACACGAACCAGCACACGAACCAGCACACGAACCAGCACACGAACCAGCACACGAACCAGCACACGAACCAGCACACGAACCAGCACACGAACCAGCACACGAACCAGCACACGAACCATCCCACGAACCAGCACACGAACCAGCACACGAACCATCCCACGAACCAGCACACGAACCAGCACACGAACCAGCACACGAACCAGCACACGAACCAGCACACGAACCATCCCACGAACCAGCACACGAACCAGCACACGAACCAGCACACGAACCAGCACACGAACCAGCACACGAACCAGCCCACGAACCAGCACACGAACCAGCACACGAACCAGCACACGAACCAGCACACGAACCAGCCCACGAACCATCACACGAACCATCCCACGAACCAGCACACGAACCATCCCACGAACCAGCACACGAACCAGCACACGAACCAGCACACGAACCAGCACACGAACCAGCACACGAACCAGCCCACGAACCAGCACACGAACCATCCCACGAACCAGCACACGAACCATCCCACGAACCAGCACACGAACCAGCACACGAACCAGCACACGAACCATCCCACGAACCATCCCACGAACCAGCACACGAACCAGCACACGAACCAGCACACGAACCAGCACACGAACCAGCACACGAACCAGCACACGAACCATCCCACGAACCAGCCCACGAACCAGCACACGAACCAGCACACGAACCAGCACACGAACCAGCACACGAACCAGCCCACGAACCAGCACACGAACCAGCACACGAACCAGCACACGAACCAGCCCACGAACCAGCCCACGAACCAGCACACGAACCAGCACACGAACCAGCACACGAACCAGCCCACGAACCAGCACACGAACCAGCACACGAACCAGCACACGAACCAGCACACGAACCAGCACACGAACCAGCACACGAACCAGCACACGAACCAGCCCACGAACCAGCACACGAACCATCCCACGAACCAGCACACGAACCATCCCACGAACCAGCACACGAACCAGCACACGAACCAGCACACGAACCAGCACACGAACCATCCCACGAACCATCCCACGAACCAGCACACGAACCAGCACACGAACCAGCACACGAACCAGCACACGAACCAGCACACGAACCAGCACACGAACCATCACACGAACCATCCCACGAACCAGCCCACGAACCAGCACACGAACCAGCACACGAACCAGCACACGAACCAGCACACGAACCAGCCCACGAACCAGCACACGAACCAGCACACGAACCAGCACACGAACCAGCCCACGAACCAGCACACGAACCAGCACACGAACCAGCACACGAACCAGCCCACGAACCAGCACACGAACCAGCACACGAACCAGCACACGAACCAGCCCACGAACCAGCACACGAACCAGCACACGAACCAGCACACGAACCAGCACACGAACCAGCACACGAACCAGCACACGAACCATCCCACGAACCAGCACACGAACCAGCACACGAACCATCCCACGGACCAGCACACGAACCAGCACACGAACCATCCCATGAACCAGCACACGAACCAGCACACGAACCAGCACACGAACCAGCACACGAACCAGCACACGAACCAGCACACGAACCAGCACACGAACCATCCCACGAACCAGCACACGAACCAGCACACGAACCAGCACACGAACCAGCACACGAACCAGCACACGAACCAGCACACGAACCATCCCACGAACCATCCCACGAACCAGCACACGAACCAGCACACGAACCAGCACACGAACCAGCCCACGAACCAGCACACGAACCAGCACACGAACCAGCACACGAACCAGCCCACGAACCAGCACACGAACCAGCACACGAACCAGCACACGAACCAGCACACGAACCAGCACACGAACCAGCACACGAACCAGCACACGAACCATCCCATGAACCAGCACACGAACCAGCACACGAACCAGCACACGAACCATCCCACGAACCAGCACACGAACCAGCACACGAACCATCCCACGGACCAGCACACGAACCAGCACACGAACCATCCCATGAACCAGCACACGAACCAGCACACGAACCAGCACACGAACCAGCACACGAACCAGCACACGAACCAGCACACGAACCAGCACACGAACCATCCCACGAACCAGCACACGAACCAGCACACGAACCAGCCCACGAACCAGCACACGAACCAGCACACGAACCAGCACACGAACCAGCCCACGAACCAGCACACGAACCAGCACACGAACCAGCACACGAACCAGCACACGAACCATCCCACGGACCAGCACACGAACCAGCACACGAACCATCCCATGAACCAGCACACGAACCAGCACACGAACCAGCACACGAACCAGCACACGAACCAGCACACGAACCAGCACACGAACCAGCACACGAACCAGCACACGAACCATCACACGAACCATCCCACGAACCAGCCCACGAACCAGCACACGAACCAGCACACGAACCAGCACACGAACCAGCACACGAACCAGCCCACGAACCAGCACACGAACCAGCACACGAACCAGCACACGAACCAGCCCACGAACCAGCACACGAACCAGCACACGAACCAGCACACGAACCAGCCCACGAACCAGCACACGAACCAGCACACGAACCAGCACACGAACCAGCACACGAACCAGCACACGAACCAGCACACGAACCATCCCACGAACCAGCACACGAACCAGCACACGAACCATCCCACGGACCAGCACACGAACCAGCACACGAACCATCCCATGAACCAGCACACGAACCAGCACACGAACCAGCACACGAACCAGCACACGAACCAGCACACGAACCAGCACACGAACCAGCACACGAACCATCCCACGAACCAGCACACGAACCAGCACACGAACCAGCACACGAACCAGCACACGAACCAGCACACGAACCAGCACACGAACCATCCCACGAACCATCCCACGAACCAGCACACGAACCAGCACACGAACCAGCACACGAACCAGCACACGAACCAGCACACGAACCAGCACACGAACCATCCCACGAACCAGCACACGAACCAGCACACGAACCAGCACACGAACCAGCACACGAACCAGCACACGAACCATCCCACGAACCAGCACACGAACCAGCACACGAACCAGCACACGAACCAGCACACGAACCATCCCACGAACCAGCACACGAACCATCCCACGAACCAGCACACGAACCAGCACACGAACCAGCACACGACCCAGCACACGAACCAGCACACGAACCAGCACACGAACCAGCACACGAACCAGCACACGAACCAGCACACGAACCAGCACACGAACCATCCCACGAACCAGCACACGAACCAGCACACGAACCAGCACACGAACCAGCACACGAACCATCCCACGAACCAGCACACGAACCAGCACACGAACCAGCACACGAACCAGCACACGAACCATTCCACGAACCAGCACACGAACCAGCACACGAACCAGCACACGAACCAGCACACGAACCAGCCCACGAACCAGCCCACGAACCAGCACACGAACCAGCACACGAACCAGCACACGAACCAGCACACGAACCAGCACACGAACCAGCACACGAACCAGCACACGAACCAGCACACGAACCAGCACACGAACCATCCCACGAACCATACCACGAACCAGCACACGAACCAGCACACGAACCAGCACACGAACCAGCACACGAACCAGCACACGAACCAGCACACGAACCAGCACACGAACCAGCACACGAACCAGCACACGAACCAGCACACGAACCAGCACACGAACCAGCACACGAACCATCCCACGAACCATCCCACGAACCAGCACACGAACCAGCACACGAACCAGCACACGAACCATCCCACGAACCAGCACACGAACCAGCACACGAACCAGCACACGAACCAGCACACGAACCATCCCACGAACCAGCACACGAACCAGCACACGAACCAGCACACGAACCATCCCACGAACCAGCCCACGAACCAGCACACGAACCAGCACACGAACCAGCACACGAACCAGCACACGAACCAGCCCACGAACCAGCACACGAACCAGCACACGAACCAGCACACGAACCAGCCCACGAACCAGCCCACGAACCATCCCACGAACCAGCACACGAACCAGCACACGAACCATCCCACGAACCAGCACACGAACCAGCACACGAACCAGCACACGAACCAGCACACGAACCAGCACACGAACCATCCCACGAACCAGCACACGAATCAGCACACGAACCAGCACACGAACCATCACACGAACCAGCCCACGAACCAGCACACGAACCAGCACACGAACCAGCACACGAACCAGCCCACGAACCAGCACACGAACCAGCACACGAACCAGCACACGAACCATCCCACGAACCAGCACACGAACCAGCACACGAACCAGCACACGAACCAGCCCACGAACCAGCACACGAACCAGCACACGAACCAGCACACGAACCAGCACACGAACCAGCCCACGAACCAGCCCACGAACCATCCCACGAACCAGCACACGAACCAGCACACGAACCAGCACACGAACCAGCACACGAACCAGCACACAAACCATCCCACGAACCAGCACACGAACCAGCACACGAACCAGCCCACGAACCAGCACACGAACCAGCACACGAACCATCCCACGAACCATCCCACGAACCAGCACACGAACCAGCACACGAACCATCCCACGAACCAGCACACGAACCAGCACACGAACCAGCACACGAACCAGCACACGAACCAGCACACGAACCATCCCACGAACCAGCACACGAACCAGCACACGAACCAGCACACGAACCAGCACACGAACCATCCCACGAACCAGCACACGAACCAGCACACGAACCAGCACACGAACCAGCACACGAACCAGCACACGAACCATCCCACGAACCAGCACACGAACCAGCACACGAACCAGCACACGAACCAGCACACGAACCATCCCACGAACCAGCCCACGAACCAGCACACGAACCAGCACACGAACCAGCACACGAACCAGCACACGAACCAGCCCACGAACCAGCACACGAACCAGCACACGAACCAGCACACGAACCAGCCCACGAACCAGCCCACGAACCATCCCACGAACCAGCACACGAACCAGCACACGAACCATCCCACGAACCAGCACACGAACCAGCACACGAACCAGCACACGAACCAGCACACGAACCAGCACACGAACCATCCCACGAACCAGCACACGAATCAGCACACGAACCAGCACACGAACCATCACACGAACCAGCCCACGAACCAGCACACGAACCAGCACACGAACCAGCACACGAACCAGCCCACGAACCAGCACACGAACCAGCACACGAACCAGCACACGAACCATCCCACGAACCAGCACACGAACCAGCACACGAACCAGCACACGAACCAGCCCACGAACCAGCACACGAACCAGCACACGAACCAGCACACGAACCAGCACACGAACCAGCCCACGAACCAGCCCACGAACCATCCCACGAACCAGCACACGAACCAGCACACGAACCAGCACACGAACCAGCACACGAACCAGCACACAAACCATCCCACGAACCAGCACACGAACCAGCACACGAACCAGCCCACGAACCAGCACACGAACCAGCCCACGAACCAGCACACGAACCATCCCACGAACCAGCACACGAACCTGCACACGAACCAGCACACGAACCAGCACACGAACCAGCACACGAACCAGCACACGAATCAGCACACGAACCAGCACACGAACCATCACACGAACCAGCCCACGAACCAGCACACGAACCAGCACACGAACCAGCACACGAACCAGCACACGAACCAGCACACAAACCATCCCACGAACCAGCACACGAACCAGCACACGAACCAGCCCACGAACCAGCACACGAACCATCCCACGAACCAGCACACGAACCTGCACACGAACCATCCCACGAACCATCCCACGAACCATCCCACGAACCAGCACACGAACCAGCACACGAACCAGCACACGAACCAGCACACGAACCAGCACACGAACCAGCACACGAACCAGCACACGAACCAGCCCACGAACCAGCCCACGAACCAGCACACGAACCAGCACACGAACCAGCACACGAACCAGCCCACGAACCAGCCCACGGACCAGCACACGAACCATCCCACGAACCAGCACACGAACCAGCACACGAACCATCCCACGAACCATCCCACGAACCATCCCACGAACCAGCACACGAACCTGCACACGAACCAGCACACGAACCAGCACACGAACCTGCACACGAACCATCCCACGAACCATCCCACGAACCATCCCACGAACCAGCACACGAACCAGCACACGAACCAGCACACGAACCAGCACACGAACCAGCACACGAACCAGCACACGAACCAGCACACGAACCAGCACACGAACCAGCCCACGAACCAGCCCACGAACCAGCACACGAACCAGCACACGAACCAGCACACGAACCAGCCCACGAACCAGCCCACGGACCAGCACACGAACCAGCACACGAACCAGCACACGAACCAGCACACGAACCAGCACACGAACCAGCACACGAACCATCACACGAACCATCCCACGAACCAGCCCACGAACCAGCACACGAACCAGCACACGAACCAGCCCACGAACCAGCCCACGAACCAGCCCACGAACCAGCACACGAACCAGCACACGAACCAGCCCACGAACCATCCCACGAACCAGCACACGAACCAGCACACGAACCAGCACACGAACCAGCACACGAACCAGCACACGAACCAGCACACGAACCATCACACGAACCATCCCACGAACCAGCCCACGAACCAGCACACGAACCAGCACACGAACCAGCCCACGAACCAGCACACGAACCAGCACACGAACCAGCACACGAACCAGCCCACGAACCAGCACACGAACCAGCACACGAACCAGCACACGAACCAGCCCACGAACCAGCACACGAACCAGCACACGAACCAGCACACGAACCAGCACACGAACCAGCACACGAACCAGCACACGAACCATCCCACGAACCAGCACACGAACCAGCACACGAACCATCCCACGGACCAGCACACGAACCAGCACACGAACCATCCCATGAACCAGCACACGAACCAGCACACGAACCAGCACACGAACCAGCACACGAACCAGCACACGAACCAGCACACGAACCAGCACACGAACCAGCACACGAACCAGCACACGAACCAGCACACGAACCAGCACACGAACCAGCACACGAACCAGCACACGAACCAGCCCACGAACCATCCCACGAACCAGCACACGAACCAGCACACGAACCAGCACACGAACCATCCCACGAACCAGCACACGAACCAGCACACGAACCAGCACACGAACCAGCACACGAACCAGCACACGAACCATCCCACGAACCAGCACACGAACCAGCACACGAACCAGCACACGAACCAGCACACGAACCATCCCACGAACCAGCCCACGAACCAGCACACGAACCAGCACACGAACCAGCACACGAACCAGCACACGAACCAGCCCACGAACCAGCACACGAACCAGCACACGAACCAGCACACGAACCAGCCCACGAACCAGCCCACGAACCATCCCACGAACCAGCACACGAACCAGCACACGAACCATCCCACGAACCAGCACACGAACCAGCACACGAACCAGCACACGAACCAGCACACAAACCATCCCACGAACCAGCACACGAACCAGCACACGAACCAGCCCACGAACCAGCACACGAACCATCCCACGAACCAGCACACGAACCTGCACACGAACCATCCCACGAACCATCCCACGAACCATCCCACGAACCAGCACACGAACCAGCACACGAACCAGCACACGAACCAGCACACGAACCAGCACACGAACCAGCACACGAACCAGCACACGAACCAGCCCACGAACCAGCCCACGAACCAGCACACGAACCAGCACACGAACCAGCACACGAACCAGCCCACGAACCAGCCCACGGACCAGCACACGAACCATCCCACGAACCAGCACACGAACCAGCACACGAACCATCCCACGAACCATCCCACGAACCATCCCACGAACCAGCACACGAACCTGCACACGAACCAGCACACGAACCAGCACACGAACCTGCACACGAACCATCCCACGAACCATCCCACGAACCATCCCACGAACCAGCACACGAACCAGCACACGAACCAGCACACGAACCAGCACACGAACCAGCACACGAACCAGCACACGAACCAGCACACGAACCAGCCCACGAACCAGCCCACGAACCAGCACACGAACCAGCACACGAACCAGCACACGAACCAGCCCACGAACCAGCCCACGGACCAGCACACGAACCAGCACACGAACCAGCACACGAACCAGCACACGAACCAGCACACGAACCAGCACACGAACCATCACACGAACCATCCCACGAACCAGCCCACGAACCAGCACACGAACCAGCACACGAACCAGCCCACGAACCAGCCCACGAACCAGCCCACGAACCAGCACACGAACCAGCACACGAACCAGCCCACGAACCATCCCACGAACCAGCACACGAACCAGCACACGAACCAGCACACGAACCAGCACACGAACCAGCACACGAACCAGCACACGAACCAGCACACGAACCATCACACGAACCATCCCACGAACCAGCCCACGAACCAGCACACGAACCAGCACACGAACCAGCCCACGAACCAGCACACGAACCAGCACACGAACCAGCACACGAACCAGCCCACGAACCAGCACACGAACCAGCACACGAACCAGCACACGAACCAGCCCACGAACCAGCACACGAACCAGCACACGAACCAGCACACGAACCAGCACACGAACCAGCACACGAACCAGCACACGAACCATCCCACGAACCAGCACACGAACCAGCACACGAACCATCCCACGGACCAGCACACGAACCAGCACACGAACCATCCCATGAACCAGCACACGAACCAGCACACGAACCAGCACACGAACCAGCACACGAACCAGCACACGAACCAGCACACGAACCAGCACACGAACCAGCACACGAACCAGCACACGAACCAGCACACGAACCATCCCACGAACCATCCCACGAACCAGCACACGAACCAGCACACGAACCAGCACACGAACCAGCACACGAACCAGCACACGAACCAGCACACGAACCATCCCACGAACCAGCACACGAACCAGCACACGAACCAGCACACGAACCAGCACACGAACCAGCACACGAACCAGCACACGAACCAGCACACGAACCATCCCACGAACCAGCACACGAACCAGCACACGAACCAGCCCACGAACCAGCCCACGGACCAGCACACGAACCAGCACACGAACCAGCACACGAACCATCCCACGAACCAGCACACGAACCATCCCACGAACCAGCACACGAACCAGCACACGAACCAGCACACGAACCAGCACACGAACCAGCACACGAACCAGCACACGAACCAGCACACGAACCATCCCACGAACCAGCACACGAATCAGCACACGAACCAGCACACGAACCATCACACGAACCAGCCCACGAACCAGCACACGAACCAGCACACGAACCAGCACACGAACCAGCCCACGAACCAGCCCACGGACCAGCACACGAACCAGCACACGAACCAGCACACGAACCATCCCACGAACCATCCCACGAACCAGCACACGAACCAGCACACGAACCAGCACACGAACCAGCACACGAACCAGCACACGAACCAGCACACGAACCAGCACACGAACCAGCACACGAACCAGCACACGAACCAGCACACGAACCAGCACACGAACCAGCACACGAACCAGCACACGAACCAGCACACGAACCATCCCACGAACCAGCACACGAACCAGCACACGAACCAGCACACGAACCAGCACACGAACCAGCACACGAACCATCCCACGAACCAGCACACGAACCAGCACACGAACCATTCCACGAACCAGCACACGAACCAGCACACGAACCAGCACACGAACCAGCACACGAACCAGCCCACGAACCAGCCCACGAACCAGCACACGAACCAGCACACGAACCAGCACACGAACCAGCACACGAACCAGCACACGAACCAGCACACGAACCAGCACACGAACCAGCACACGAACCATCCCACGAACCATCCCACGAACCAGCACACGAACCAGCACACGAACCAGCACACGAACCAGCACACGAACCAGCACACGAACCAGCACACGAACCAGCACACGAACCAGCACACGAACCAGCACACGAACCAGCACACGAACCAGCACACGAACCAGCACACGAACCAGCACACGAACCATCCCACGAACCATCCCACGAACCAGCACACGAACCAGCACACGAACCAGCACACGAACCATCCCACGAACCAGCACACGAACCAGCACACGAACCAGCACACGAACCAGCACACGAACCAGCCCACGAACCAGCCCACGAACCATCCCACGAACCAGCACACGAACCAGCACACGAACCATCCCACGAACCAGCACACGAACCAGCACACGAACCAGCACACGAACCATCCCACGAACCAGCCCACGAACCAGCACACGAACCAGCACACGAACCAGCACACGAACCAGCACACGAACCAGCCCACGAACCAGCACACGAACCAGCACACGAACCAGCACACGAACCAGCCCACGAACCAGCCCACGAACCATCCCACGAACCAGCACACGAACCAGCACACGAACCATCCCACGAACCAGCACACGAACCAGCACACGAACCAGCACACGAACCAGCACACGAACCAGCACACGAACCATCCCACGAACCAGCACACGAATCAGCACACGAACCAGCACACGAACCATCACACGAACCAGCCCACGAACCAGCACACGAACCAGCACACGAACCAGCACACGAACCAGCCCACGAACCAGCACACGAACCAGCACACGAACCAGCACACGAACCATCCCACGAACCAGCACACGAACCAGCACACGAACCAGCACACGAACCAGCCCACGAACCAGCACACGAACCAGCACACGAACCAGCACACGAACCAGCACACGAACCAGCCCACGAACCAGCCCACGAACCATCCCACGAACCAGCACACGAACCAGCACACGAACCAGCACACGAACCAGCACACGAACCAGCACACAAACCATCCCACGAACCAGCACACGAACCAGCACACGAACCAGCCCACGAACCAGCACACGAACCAGCACACGAACCATCCCACGAACCATCCCACGAACCAGCACACGAACCAGCACACGAACCATCCCACGAACCAGCACACGAACCAGCACACGAACCAGCACACGAACCAGCACACGAACCAGCACACGAACCATCCCACGAACCAGCACACGAACCAGCACACGAACCAGCACACGAACCATCCCACGAACCAGCACACGAACCAGCACACGAACCAGCACACGAACCAGCACACGAACCAGCACACGAACCATCCCACGAACCAGCACACGAACCAGCACACGAACCAGCACACGAACCAGCACACGAACCAGCACACGAACCAGCCCACGAACCAGCACACGAACCAGCACACGAACCAGCACACGAACCAGCACACGAACCAGCCCACGAACCAGCACACGAACCAGCACACGAACCAGCACACGAACCAGCCCACGAACCAGCCCACGAACCATCCCACGAACCAGCACACGAACCAGCACACGAACCATCCCACGAACCAGCACACGAACCAGCACACGAACCAGCACACGAACCAGCACACGAACCAGCACACGAACCATCCCACGAACCAGCACACGAATCAGCACACGAACCAGCACACGAACCATCACACGAACCAGCCCACGAACCAGCACACGAACCAGCACACGAACCAGCCCACGAACCAGCACACGAACCAGCACACGAACCAGCACACGAACCATCCCACGAACCAGCACACGAACCAGCACACGAACCAGCACACGAACCAGCCCACGAACCAGCACACGAACCAGCACACGAACCAGCACACGAACCAGCACACGAACCAGCCCACGAACCAGCCCACGAACCATCCCACGAACCAGCACACGAACCAGCACACGAACCAGCACACGAACCAGCACACGAACCAGCACACAAACCATCCCACGAACCAGCACACGAACCAGCACACGAACCAGCCCACGAACCAGCACACGAACCAGCCCACGAACCAGCACACGAACCATCCCACGAACCAGCACACGAACCTGCACACGAACCAGCACACGAACCAGCACACGAACCAGCACACGAACCAGCACACGAATCAGCACACGAACCAGCACACGAACCATCACACGAACCAGCCCACGAACCAGCACACGAACCAGCACACGAACCAGCACACGAACCAGCACACGAACCAGCACACAAACCATCCCACGAACCAGCACACGAACCAGCACACGAACCAGCCCACGAACCAGCACACGAACCATCCCACGAACCAGCACACGAACCTGCACACGAACCATCCCACGAACCATCCCACGAACCATCCCACGAACCAGCACACGAACCAGCACACGAACCAGCACACGAACCAGCACACGAACCAGCACACGAACCAGCACACGAACCAGCACACGAACCAGCACACGAACCAGCCCACGAACCAGCCCACGAACCAGCCCACGAACCAGCACACGAACCAGCACACGAACCAGCACACGAACCAGCCCACGAACCAGCCCACGGACCAGCACACGAACCATCCCACGAACCAGCACACGAACCAGCACACGAACCAGCACACGAACCAGCACACGAACCTGCACACGAACCATCCCACGAACCATCCCACGAACCATCCCACGAACCAGCACACGAACCAGCACACGAACCAGCACACGAACCAGCACACGAACCAGCACACGAA
Source organism: Thecophora atra (assembly GCA_937620795.1). Classification (NCBI taxonomy): domain Eukaryota; kingdom Metazoa; phylum Arthropoda; class Insecta; order Diptera; family Conopidae; genus Thecophora; species Thecophora atra. The sequence goes on along the minus strand of CALMKQ010000001.1, from coordinate 80,421 downwards.
CCAGCACACGAACCAGCACACGAACCAGCCCACGAACCAGCCCACGAACCAGCACACGAACCAGCACACGAACCAGCACACGAACCATCCCACGAACCAGCACACGAACCTGCACACGAACCATCCCACGAACCAGCACACGAACCAGCACACGAACCAGCCCACGAACCAGCACACGAACCATCCCACGAACCAGCACACGAACCTGCACACGAACCATCCCACGAACCATCCCACGAACCATCCCACGAACCAGCCCACGAACCAGCCCACGAACCAGCACACGAACCAGCACACGAACCAGCACACGAACCAGCACACGAACCAGCACACGAACCAGCACACAAACCATCCCACGAACCAGCACACGAACCAGCACACGAACCAGCCCACGAACCAGCACACGAACCATCCCACGAACCAGCACACGAACCTGCACACGAACCATCCCACGAACCATCCCACGAACCATCCCACGAACCAGCACACGAACCTGCACACGAACCAGCACACGAACCAGCACACGAACCTGCACACGAACCATCCCACGAACCATCCCACGAACCATCCCACGAACCAGCACACGAACCAGCACACGAACCAGCACACGAACCAGCACACGAACCAGCACACGAACCAGCACACGAACCAGCACACGAACCAGCACACGAACCAGCCCACGAACCAGCCCACGAACCAGCACACGAACCAGCACACGAACCAGCACACGAACCAGCCCACGAACCAGCCCACGGACCAGCACACGAACCAGCACACGAACCAGCACACGAACCAGCACACGAACCAGCACACGAACCAGCACACGAACCATCACACGAACCATCCCACGAACCAGCCCACGAACCAGCACACGAACCAGCACACGAACCAGCCCACGAACCAGCCCACGAACCAGCACACGAACCAGCACACGAACCAGCACACGAACCAGCCCACGAACCATCCCACGAACCAGCACACGAACCAGCACACGAACCAGCACACGAACCAGCACACGAACCAGCACACGAACCAGCACACGAACCATCACACGAACCATCCCACGAACCAGCCCACGAACCAGCACACGAACCAGCACACGAACCAGCACACGAACCAGCACACGAACCAGCCCACGAACCAGCACACGAACCAGCACACGAACCAGCACACGAACCAGCCCACGAACCAGCACACGAACCAGCACACGAACCAGCACACGAACCAGCCCACGAACCAGCACACGAACCAGCACACGAACCAGCACACGAACCAGCACACGAACCAGCACACGAACCAGCACACGAACCATCCCACGAACCAGCACACGAACCAGCACACGAACCATCCCACGGACCAGCACACGAACCAGCACACGAACCATCCCATGAACCAGCACACGAACCAGCACACGAACCAGCACACGAACCAGCACACGAACCAGCACACGAACCAGCACACGAACCATCCCACGAACCAGCACACGAACCAGCACACGAACCAGCACACGAACCAGCACACGAACCAGCACACGAACCATCCCACGAACCATCCCACGAACCAGCACACGAACCAGCACACGAACCAGCACACGAACCAGCACACGAACCAGCACACGAACCAGCACACGAACCATCCCACGAACCAGCACACGAACCAGCACACGAACCAGCACACGAACCAGCACACGAACCAGCACACGAACCATCCCACGAACCAGCACACGAACCAGCACACGAACCAGCACACGAACCAGCACACGAACCATCCCACGAACCAGCACACGAACCATCCCACGAACCAGCACACGAACCAGCACACGAACCAGCACACGACCCAGCACACGAACCAGCACACGAACCATCCCACGAACCAGCACACGAACCAGCACACGAACCAGCACACGAACCAGCACACGAACCATCCCACGAACCAGCACACGAACCAGCACACGAACCAGCACACGAACCAGCACACGAACCAGCACACGAACCATCCCACGAACCAGCACACGAACCAGCACACGAATCAGCACACGAACCAGCACACGAACCATTCCACGAACCAGCACACGAACCAGCACACGAACCAGCACACGAACCAGCACACGAACCAGCCCACGAACCAGCCCACGAACCAGCCCACGAACCAGCACACGAACCAGCACACGAACCAGCACACGAACCAGCACACGAACCAGCACACGAACCAGCACACGAACCAGCACACGAACCAGCACACGAACCAGCACACGAACCATCCCACGAACCATCCCACGAACCAGCACACGAACCAGCACACGAACCAGCACACGAACCAGCACACGAACCAGCACACGAACCAGCACACGAACCAGCACACGAACCAGCACACGAACCAGCACACGAACCAGCACACGAACCAGCACACGAACCATCCCACGAACCATCCCACGAACCAGCACACGAACCAGCACACGAACCAGCACACGAACCATCCCACGAACCAGCACACGAACCAGCACACGAACCAGCACACGAACCAGCACACGAACCATCCCACGAACCAGCACACGAACCAGCACACGAACCAGCACACGAACCATCCCACGAACCAGCCCACGAACCAGCACACGAACCAGCACACGAACCAGCACACGAACCAGCACACGAACCAGCCCACGAACCAGCACACGAACCAGCACACGAACCAGCACACGAACCAGCCCACGAACCAGCCCACGAACCATCCCACGAACCATCCCACGAACCAGCACACGAACCTGCACACGAACCATCCCACGAACCATCCCACGAACCATCCCACGAACCATCCCACGAACCAGCACACGAACCAGCACACGAACCAGCACACGAACCATCCCACGAACCATCCCACGAACCATCCCACGAACCAGCACACGAACCAGCACACGAACCAGCACACGAACCATCCCACGAACCAGCACACGAACCTGCACACGAACCATCACACGAACCAGCCCACGAACCAGCACACGAACCAGCACACGAACCAGCACACGAACCAGCACACAAACCATCCCACGAACCAGCACACGAACCAGCACACGAACCAGCCCACGAACCAGCACACGAACCAGCCCACGAACCAGCACACGAACCATCCCACGAACCAGCACACGAACCTGCACACGAACCATCCCACGAACCATCCCACGAACCATCCCACGAACCAGCACACGAACCAGCACACGAACCAGCACACGAACCAGCACACGAACCAGCACACGAACCAGCACACGAACCAGCCCACGAACCAGCCCACGAACCAGCACACGAACCAGCACACGAACCAGCACACGAACCAGCCCACGAACCAGCCCACGGACCAGCACACGAACCAGCACACGAACCAGCACACGAACCATCCCACGAACCAGCACACGAACCATCCCACGAACCAGCACACGAACCAGCACACGAACCAGCACACGAACCAGCCCACGAACCAGCCCACGAACCATCCCACGAACCAGCACACGAACCAGCACACGAACCAGCACACGAACCAGCACACGAACCAGCACACAAACCATCCCACGAACCAGCACACGAACCAGCACACGAACCAGCCCACGAACCAGCACACGAATCAGCACACGAACCAGCACACGAACCATCACACGAACCAGCCCACGAACCAGCACACGAACCAGCACACGAACCAGCACACGAACCAGCACACGAACCAGCCCACGAACCAGCACACGAACCATCCCACGAACCAGCACACGAACCATCCCACGAACCAGCACACGAACCAGCACACGAACCAGCACACGAACCAGCCCACGAACCAGCCCACGAACCATCCCACGAACCAGCCCACGAACCAGCACACGAACCATCCCACGAACCAGCACACGAACCATCCCACGAACCAGCACACGAACCAGCACACGAACCAGCACACGAACCAGCCCACGAACCAGCCCACGAACCATCCCACGAACCAGCACACGAACCAGCACACGAACCATCCCACGAACCAGCACACGAACCAGCACACGAACCAGCACACGAACCAGCACACGAACCATCCCACGAACCAGCACACGAATCAGCACATGAACCAGCACACGAACCATCACACGAACCAGCCCACGAACCAGCACACGAACCAGCACACGAACCAGCACACGAACCAGCACACGAACCAGCCCACGAACCAGCACACGAACCATCCCACGAACCAGCACACGAACCATCCCACGAACCAGCACACGAACCAGCACACGAACCAGCACACGAACCAGCCCACGAACCAGCCCACGAACCATCCCACGAACCAGCACACGAACCAGCACACGAACCAGCACACGAACCAGCACACGAACCAGCACACAAACCATCCCACGAACCAGCACACGAACCAGCACACGAACCAGCCCACGAACCAGCACACGAACCAGCCCACGAACCAGCACACGAACCATCCCACGAACCAGCACACGAACCTGCACACGAACCATCCCACGAACCATCCCACGAACCAGCACACGAACCATCACACGAACCAGCACACGAACCATCACACGAATCAGCACACGAACCAGCACACGAACCATCACACGAACCAGCACACGAACCAGCACACGAACCAGCACACGAACCAGCACACAAACCATCCCACGAACCAGCACACGAACCAGCACACGAACCAGCACACGAACCAGCACACGAACCAGCCCACGAACCAGCACACGAACCATCCCACGAACCAGCACACGAACCTGCACACGAACCATCCCACGAACCATCCCACGAACCATCCCACGAACCAGCACACGAACCAGCACACGAACCAGCACACGAACCAGCACACGAACCAGCACACGAACCAGCACACGAACCAGCACACGAACCAGCCCACGAACCAGCCCACGAACCAGCACACGAACCAGCACACGAACCAGCACACGAACCAGCACACGAACCAGCACACGAACCATCCCACGAACCAGCACACGAACCATCCCACGAACCAGCACACGAACCATCCCACGAACCAGCACACGAACCATCCCACGAACCAGCACACGAACCAGCACACGAACCAGCACACGAACCAGCACACGAACCAGCACACGAACCAGCACACGAACCAGCACACGAACCAGCACACGAACCAGCACACGAACCAGCACACGAACCAGCACACGAACCAGCACACGAACCAGCCCACGGACCAGCACACGAACCAGCACACGAACCAGCACACGAACCATCCCACGAACCAGCACACGAACCAGCACACGAACCAGCACACGAACCAGCCCACGAACCAGCACACGAACCAGCCCACGAACCAGCACACGAACCAGCACACGAACCATCCCACGCTTTTATATGGTGGAACCATATAAAAGATGCGCTTAGAATACACAGATTCCCAAGATACCTGCAAAGAATCATAGATAGCTATCTCTCTGATAGAGTACTGTATTATGACACAGACAAAGGAGTGCGAAAGTATAGAGTATGTAGGGGTGTTCCGCAAGGATCTGTAGTGGGACCCGTCCTGTGGAACATTGTGTATGATGGTATTTTCCGCCTGTCATTGCCAGATGGTGTATCGGTGACTGGATACGCTGATGATATCGCGGTTGCGGTAGTCGCCAAGGAGCTACCCGAAATTCAGCGAAAAAGCAGATATGCAGTGCTGACAATAAAAAATTGGCTATCTGAGAATGGATTGGAACTTGCCGTGCATAAAACCGAAGCAGTGCTAGTTACGAGCAGGAAAGTTAAAGAGATCACCTCCCTTGATATTGACGGCCACATCTTGACGACATCTCCAGCTATCAAGTATCTGGGCGTTATGTTAGATGCCAGGTTGTCATTCAAAACGCACATCGAAGCGGCTTGTACGAAAGCAGCGCGAGCCCACTTTGCACTCGCTAGAATTATGGTCAACATAGGCGGGCCAAAACAGTGTCGTAGAAGACTGCTTGCCAGGATTAGTGAGTCTATACTTCTATATGCTGCACCAATTTGGGCTCATGTGACGAAGTATGATTGCTATGCAAAGAAGCTCTGCTCCATTTCGCGCTTATCCTCCTTGAGAATATGCTGTGCTTTCCGCTCCGTATCGCATGAGGCGGCTAATGTGATAGCAGGAACAATCCCAATTGATATCCTAGCATTGGAGATGAAGCGACTGTATGACAAAAAGAAATCAGTGCAGAGGTCATTAACTTCCGCTGAGAGAAGGACAGAACGGGAAATAAGATACGTCGAGTGGCAAAGGCGATGGCAGAGGGCAACTACCGGACGATGGACATTCCGGTTGATACCAAACGTTGGCAGTTGGGTTGACAGAGAGCACGGTGAGGTGGATTTCTACATGACACAATTCTTGTCCGGTCATGGCTGCTTCAGACAGTACCTTTTCCAACGTGGTCATGATGATGGCATTGAGTGCTCTTTTGGAGATGGTGAATGTGAAAACGCAGAGCACTCTTTCTTTAAATGCGTGCAGTTTGAGTCCCAGAGAAATCGTTTAGAGGAAGTGTTTGGGGAAGCCCCAACTCCAGACAACATAGTGCCGCATATGCTGGTGTCGATTAGAGAATGGAATGCGGTGAAAGATGTGTGTGCTACGGTGATGACGGACTTAAGAAGAGCTGAGCGACAACGTCCGAGACGTAGAGTAGAATCGACATTTGTGGGTGGTGGGGACTTTCTGTAAATCACCAGATTTTCAAAGCTTTCCCGGGTGCGGACGTTTAGAGTTATTAACCACTTCAATAGATGACAGTTCTTTGTCCGTATAAGAGAATGCATTGACATAACCCTCCTCGTGAAGTAATGCTTAATCGGCGGTTCCGCGAGGGTTAAGGGTTTGGGCAGTAGGGGTTTTTAGTTGGTTAAAGTCCAACTCTTAGGCTTTCGATGCGTTTCCCTTGCTATATAAAAAAAAAAAAAAAAAAAAAAACGAACCATCCCACGAACCAGCACACGAACCAGCACACGAACCAGCACACGAACCAGCCCACGAACCAGCACACGAACCATCCCACGAACCAGCACACGAACCATCCCACGAACCAGCACACGAACCAGCACACGAACCAGCACACGAACCAGCACACGAACCAGCACACGAACCAGCACACGAACCAGCACACGAACCAGCCCACGAACCAGCCCACGAACCAGCACACGAACCATCCCACGAACCAGCACACGAATCAGCACACGAACCAGCACACGAACCATCACACGAACCATCCCACGAACCAGCACACGAACCAGCACACGAACCAGCACACGAACCAGCACACGAACCATCCCACGAACCAGCACACGAACCATCCCACGAACCAGCACACGAACCAGCACACGAACCAGCACACGAACCAGCACACGAACCAGCACACGAACCAGCACACGAACCAGCACACGAACCAGCCCACGAACCATCCCACGAACCAGCACACGAACCAGCACACGAACCAGCACACGAACCAGCACACGAACCAGCACACGAACCAGCACACGAACCAGCCCACGAACCAGCACACGAACCAGCACACGAACCAGCACACGAACCATCCCACGAACCAGCACACGAACCAGCACACGAACCAGCACACGAACCAGCACACGAACCAGCACACGAACCAGCCCACGAACCAGCACACGAACCAGCACACGAACCATCCCACGAACCAGCACACGAACCAGCACACGAACCAGCACACGAACCAGCACACGAACCAGCACACGAACCAGCACACGAACCATCCCACGAACCAGCACACGAATCAGCACACGAACCAGCACACGAACCATCACACGAACCAGCACACGAACCATCACACGAACCAGCCCACGAACCAGCACACGAACCAGCACACGAACCAGCACACGAACCAGCCCACGAACCAGCACACGAACCTGCACACGAACCATCCCACGAACCAGCACACGAACCAGCACACGAACCAGCACACGAACCAGCACACGAACCAGCACACGAACCAGCACACGAACCAGCACACGAACCAGCACACGAACCATCCCACGAACCAGCACACGAACCAGCACACGAACCAGCCCACGGACCAGCACACGAACCAGCACACGAACCAGCACACGAACCATCCCACGAACCAGCACACGAACCAGCACACGAACCAGCACACGAACCAGCCCACGAACCAGCACACGAACCAGCACACGAACCAGCACACGAACCAGCACACGAACCATCCCACGAACCAGCACACGAACCAGCACACGAACCAGCACACGAACCAGCCCACGAACCAGCACACGAACCAGCACACGAACCAGCACACGAACCAGCACACGAACCATCCCACGAACCAGCACACGAACCAGCACACGAACCAGCACACGAACCAGCCCACGAACCAGCACACGAACCAGCACACGAACCAGCACACGAACCAGCACACGAACCATCCCACGAACCAGCACACGAACCAGCACACGAACCAGCCCACGAACCAGCACACGAACCAGCACACGAACCAGCACACGAACCAGCACACGAACCATCCCACGAACCAGCACACGAACCAGCACACGAACCAGCACACGAACCAGCACACGAACCAGCACACGAACCATCCCACGAACCAGCACACGAACCATCCCACGAACCAGCACACGAACCAGCACACGAACCAGCACACGAACCAGCACACGAACCAGCACACGAACCAGCACACGAACCTGCACACGAACCATCCCACGAACCAGCACACGAACCAGCACACGAACCAGCACACGAACCAGCACACGAACCAGCACACGAACCAGCACACGAACCAGCACACGAACCAGCACACGAACCATCCCACGAACCAGCACACGAACCAGCACACGAACCAGCCCACGGACCAGCACACGAACCAGCACACGAACCAGCACACGAACCATCCCACGAACCAGCACACGAACCAGCACACGAACCAGCACACGAACCAGCCCACGAACCAGCACACGAACCAGCACACGAACCAGCACACGAACCAGCACACGAACCATCCCACGAACCAGCACACGAACCAGCACACGAACCAGCACACGAACCAGCCCACGAACCAGCACACGAACCAGCACACGAACCAGCACACGAACCAGCACACGAACCATCCCACGAACCAGCACACGAACCAGCACACGAACCAGCACACGAACCAGCCCACGAACCAGCACACGAACCAGCACACGAACCAGCACACGAACCAGCACACGAACCATCCCACGAACCAGCACACGAACCAGCACACGAACCAGCCCACGAACCAGCACACGAACCAGCACACGAACCAGCACACGAACCAGCACACGAACCATCCCACGAACCAGCACACGAACCAGCACACGAACCAGCACACGAACCAGCACACGAACCAGCACACGAACCATCCCACGAACCAGCACACGAACCATCCCACGAACCAGCACACGAACCAGCACACGAACCAGCACACGAACCAGCACACGAACCAGCACACGAACCAGCACACGAACCAGCACACGTACCATCCCACGAACCAGCACACGAACCAGCACACGAACCAGCCCACGGACCAGCACACGAACCAGCACACGAACCAGCACACGAACCATCCCACGAACCAGCCCACGGACCAGCACACGAACCAGCCCACGGACCAGCACACGAACCAGCACACGAACCAGCACACGAACCATCCCACGAACCAGCACACGAACCAGCACACGAACCAGCACACGAACCAGCCCACGAACCAGCACACGAACCAGCACACGAACCAGCACACGAACCAGCACACGAACCATCCCACGAACCAGCACACGAACCAGCACACGAACCAGCACACGAACCAGCCCACGAACCAGCACACGAACCAGCACACGAACCAGCACACGAACCAGCACACGAACCATCCCACGAACCAGCACACGAACCAGCACACGAACCAGCACACGAACCAGCCCACGAACCAGCACACGAACCAGCACACGAACCAGCACACGAACCAGCACACGAACCATCCCACGAACCAGCACACGAACCAGCACACGAACCAGCCCACGAACCAGCACACGAACCAGCACACGAACCAGCACACGAACCAGCACACGAACCATCCCACGAACCAGCACACGAACCAGCACACGAACCAGCACACGAACCAGCACACGAACCAGCACACGAACCATCCCACGAACCAGCACACGAACCATCCCACGAACCAGCACACGAACCAGCACACGAACCAGCACACGAACCAGCACACGAACCAGCACACGAACCAGCACACGAACCAGCACACGTACCATCCCACGAACCAGCACACGAACCAGCACACGAACCAGCCCACGGACCAGCACACGAACCAGCACACGAACCAGCACACGAACCATCCCACGAACCAGCCCACGGACCAGCACACGAACCAGCACACGAACCAGCACACGAACCATCCCACGAACCAGCACACGAACCAGCACACGAACCAGCACACGAACCATCCCACGAACCAGCACACGAACCAGCACACGAACCAGCACACGAACCAGCCCACGAACCAGCACACGAACCATCCCACGAACCAGCACACGAACCAGCACACGAACCAGCACACGAACCAGCACACGAACCAGCACACGAACCATCCCACGAACCAGCACACGAACCATCCCACGAACCAGCACACGAACCAGCACACGAACCAGCACACGAACCAGCACACGAACCAGCACACGAACCAGCACACGAACCAGCACACGTACCATCCCACGAACCAGCACACGAACCAGCACACGAACCAGCCCACGGACCAGCACACGAACCAGCACACGAACCATCCCACGAACCAGCCCACGGACCAGCACACGAACCAGCACACGAACCAGCACACGAACCATCCCACGAACCAGCACACGAACCAGCACACGAACCAGCACACGAACCAGCCCACGAACCAGCACACGAACCAGCACACGAACCAGCACACGAACCATCCCACGAACCAGCACACGAACCAGCACACGAACCAGCACACGAACCAGCACACGAACCAGCACACGAACCAGCCCACGAACCAGCACACGAACCAGCACACGAACCAGCCCACGGACCAGCACACGAACCAGCACACGAACCAGCACACGAACCATCCCACGAACCAGCACACGAACCAGCACACGAACCAGCACACGAACCAGCCCACGAACCAGCACACGAACCAGCACACGAACCATCCCACGAACCAGCACACGAACCAGCACACGAACCAGCACACGAACCAGCACACGAATCAGCACACGAACCAGCACACGAACCATCACACGAACCAGCCCACGAAACAGCACACGAACCAGCACACGAACCAGCACACGAACCAGCCCACGAACCAGCACACGAACCAGCCCACGAACCAGCACACGAACCATCCCACGAACCAGCACACGAACCATCCCACGAACCAGCACACGAACCAGCACACGAACCAGCACACGAACCAGCACACGAACCAGCCCACGAACCAGCACACGAACCATCCCACGAACCAGCACACGAACCAGCACACGAACCAGCACACGAACCAGCACACGAACCAGCACACGAACCAGCACACGAACCAGCACACGAACCATCCCACGAACCAGCACACGAACCAGCACACGAACCAGCACACAAACCAGCACACGAACCAGCACACGAACCATCCCACGAACCAGCACACGAACCAGCACACGAACCAGCACACGAACCAGCACACGAACCATCCCACGAACCAGCACACGAACCAGCACACGAACCAGCACACGAACCAGCACACGAACCATCCCACGAACCAGCACACGAACCAGCACACGAACCAGCACACGAACCATCCCACGAACCAGCACACGAACCAGCACACGAACCAGCACACGAACCAGCACACGAACCAGCACACGAACCAGCACACGAACCAGCACACGAACCAGCACACGAACCATCCCACGAACCAGCCCACGAACCAGCACACGAACCAGCACACGAACCAGCACACGGACCAGCACACGAACCAGCACACGAACCATCCCACGAACCAGCACACGAACCAGCACACGAACCAGCACACGAACCAGCCCACGAACCAGCACACGAACCAGCACACGAACCAGCACACGAACCAGCACACGAACCAGCACACGAACCAGCACACGAACCAGCACACGAACCAGCACACGAACCAGCACACGAACCAGCACACGAACCAGCCCACGAACCAGCACACGAACCATCCCACGAACCAGCACACGAACCAGCACACGAACCATCCCACGAACCAGCACACGAACCAGCACACGAACCAGCACACGAACCAGCCCACGGACCAGCACACGAACCAGCACACGAACCAGCACACGAACCATCCCACGAACCAGCACACGAACCAGCACACGAACCAGCACACGAACCAGCCCACGAACCAGCACACGAACCATCCCACGAACCAGCACACGAACCAGCACACGAACCATCACACGAACCAGCACACGAACCATCCCACGAACCAGCACACGAACCATCCCACGAACCAGCACACGAACCAGCACACGAACCAGCACACGAACCAGCACACGAACCAGCACACGAACCAGCACACGAACCAGCACACGAACCATCACACGAACCAGCACACGAACCATCACACGAACCAGCCCACGAACCAGCACACGAACCAGCCCACGAACCATCCCACGAACCAGCACACGAACCAGCACACGAACCATCCCACGAACCAGCACACGAATCAGCACACGAACCAGCACACGAACCATCACACGAACCAGCCCACGAACCAGCACACAAACCAGCACACGAACCAGCACACGAACCAGCACACGAACCAGCACACGAACCATCCCACGAACCAGCACACGAACCAGCACACGAACCAGCCCACGAACCAGCACACGAACCAGCCCACGAACCAGCACACGAACCAGCACACGAACCAGCACACGAACCAGCCCACGAACCAGCCCACGGACCAGCACACGAACCAGCACACGAACCAGCACACGAACCATCCCACGAACCAGCACACGAACCAGCACACGAACCAGCACACGAACCAGCACACGAACCCGCACACGAACCAGCACACGAACCATCCCACGAACCAGCACACGAACCATCCCACGAACCAGCACACGAACCAGCACACGAACCAGCACACGAACCAGCACACGAACCAGCACACGAACCAGCACACGAACCAGCACACGAACCAGCACACGAACCAGCACACGAACCAGCACACGAACCATCCCACGAACCAGCACACGAACCAGCACACGAACCAGCACACGAACCAGCACACGAACCAGCACACGAACCATCCCACGAACCAGCACACGAACCAGCACACGAACCAGCACACGAACCAGCACACGAACCAGCACACGAACCAGCACACGAACCAGCACACGAACCAGCACACGAACCAGCACACGAACCAGCACACGAACCAGCACACGAACCAGCACACGAACCAGCACACGAACCATCCCACGAACCAGCACACGAACCAGCACACGAACCAGCACACGAACCAGCACACGAACCAGCACACGAACCAGCACACGAACCAGCCCACGAACCATCCCACGAACCAGCACACGAACCAGCACACGAACCAGCACACGAACCAGCCCACGAACCATCCCACGAACCAGCACACGAACCAGCACACGAACCATCCCACGAACCAGCACACGAATCAGCACACGAACCAGCACACGAACCATCACACGAACCAGCCCACGAACCAGCACACGAACCAGCCCACGAACCAGCACACGAACCAGCACACGAACCATCACACGAACCAGCACACGAACCATCACACGAACCAGCCCACGAACCAGCACACGAACCAGCACACGAACCAGCACACGAACCAGCCCACGAACCAGCACACGAACCATCCCACGAACCAGCACACGAACCATCCCACGAACCAGCACACGAACCAGCACACGAACCAGCACACGAACCAGCACACGAACCAGCACACGAACCAGCACACGAACCAGCCCACGAACCAGCACACGAACCAGCACACGAACCATCCCACGAACCAGCACACGAATCAGCACACGAACCAGCACACGAACCATCACACGAACCAGCCCACGAACCAGCACACGAACCAGCACACGAACCAGCACACGAACCAGCACACGAACCAGCACACGAACCATCCCACGAACCAGCACACGAACCAGCACACGAACCAGCCCACGAACCAGCACACGAACCAGCCCACGAACCAGCACACGAACCATCCCACGAACCAGCACACGAACCTGCACACGAACCATCCCACGAACCAGCACACGAACCAGCACACGAACCAGCACACGAACCAGCACACGAACCAGCACACGAACCAGCACACGAACCAGCACACGAACCATCCCACGAACCAGCACACGAACCAGCACACGAACCAGCACACGAACCAGCACACGAACCAGCACACGAACCAGCACACGAACCAGCACACGAACCATCCCACGAACCAGCACACGAACCAGCACACGAACCAGCCCACGGACCAGCACACGAACCAGCACACGAACCAGCACACGAACCATCCCACGAACCAGCCCACGGACCAGCACACGAACCAGCACACGAACCAGCACACGAACCATCCCACGAACCAGCACACGAACCAGCACACGAACCAGCACACGAACCAGCCCACGAACCAGCACACGAACCAGCACACGAACCAGCACACGAACCATCCCACGAACCAGCACACGAACCAGCACACGAACCAGCACACGAACCAGCACACGAACCAGCACACGAACCAGCCCACGAACCAGCACACGAACCAGCACACGAACCAGCCCACGGACCAGCACACGAACCAGCACACGAACCAGCACACGAACCATCCCACGAACCAGCACACGAACCAGCACACGAACCAGCACACGAACCAGCCCACGAACCAGCACACGAACCAGCACACGAACCATCCCACGAACCAGCACACGAACCAGCACACGAACCAGCACACGAACCAGCACACGAACCATCCCACGAACCAGCACACGAATCAGCACACGAACCAGCACACGAACCATCACACGAACCAGCCCACGAAACAGCACACGAACCAGCACACGAACCAGCACACGAACCAGCCCACGAACCAGCACACGAACCATCCCACGAACCAGCACACGAACCATCCCACGAACCAGCACACGAACCAGCACACGAACCAGCACACGAACCAGCACACGAACCAGCACACGAACCAGCACACGAACCAGCACACGAACCAGCCCACGAACCAGCACACGAACCATCCCACGAACCAGCACACGAACCAGCACACGAACCAGCACACGAACCAGCACACGAACCAGCACACGAACCAGCACACGAACCAGCACACGAACCATCCCACGAACCAGCACACGAACCAGCACACGAACCAGCACACAAACCAGCACACGAACCAGCACACGAACCATCCCACGAACCAGCACACGAAGCAGCACACGAACCATCCCACGAACCAGCACACGAACCAGCACACGAACCAGCACACGAACCAGCACACGAACCATCCCACGAACCAGCACACGAACCAGCACACGAACCAGCACACGAACCATCCCACGAACCAGCACACGAACCAGCACACGAACCAGCACACGAACCAGCACACGAACCAGCACACGAACCAGCACACGAACCAGCACACGAACCAGCACACGAACCAGCACACGAACCATCCCACGAACCAGCACACGAACCAGCACACGAACCAGCACACGAACCAGCACACGAACCAGCACACGAACCAGCACACGAACCATCACACGAACCAGCCCACGAACCAGCACACGAACCAGCCCACGAACCAGCACACGAACCAGCACACGAACCAGCCCACGAACCAGCACACGAACCAGCACACGAACAATCCCACGAACCAGCACACGAACCAGCACACGAACCAGCACACGAACCATCCCACGAACCAGCACACGAACCAGCACACGAACCATCCCACGAACCAGCACACGAACCAGCACACGAACCAGCACACGAACCAGCACACGAACCAGCACACGAACCATCCCACGAACCAGCACACGAACCAGCACACGAACCAGCACACGAACCAGCACACGAACCAGCACACGAACCAGCACACGAACCATCCCACGAACCATCCCACGAACCAGCACACGAACCAGCACACGCACCAGCCCACGAACCAGCACACGAACCAGCACACGAACCATCCCACGAACCAGCACACGAACCAGCACACGAACCAGCACACGAACCAGCCCACGAACCAGCACACGAACCAGGCCACGAACCAGCACACGAACCAGCACACGAACCAGCATACGAACCATCCCACGAACCAGCACACGAACCAGCACACGAACAATCCCACGAACCAGCACACGAACCAGCACACGAACCATCCCACGAACCATCCCACGAACCAGCACACGAACCATCCCACGAACCAGCACACGAACCAGCACACGAACCAGCACACGAACCATCCCACGAACCAGCACACGAACCAGCACACGAACCATCCCACGAACCAGCACACCAACCAGCACACGAACTATCCCACGAACCATCCCACGAACCAGCACACGAACCAGCACACGAACCAGCACACGAACTATCCCACGAACCAGCACACGAACCAGCACACGAACCAGCACACGAACCAGCACACGAACCAGCCCACGAACCAGCACACGAACCACCCCACGAACCAGCACACGAACCAGCACACGAACCAGCACACGAACCATCCCACGAACCAGCACACGAACCAGCACACGAACCAGCCCACGAACCAGCACACGAACCATCACACGAACCATTCCACGAACCAGCACACGAACCAGCACACGAACCAGCACACGAACCAGCACACGAACCATCACACGAACCAGCCCACGAACCAGCACACGAACCAGCCCACGAACCAGCACACGAACCAGCACACGAACCAGCCCACGAACCAGCACACGAACCAGCACACGAACAATCCCACGAACCAGCACACGAACCAGCACACGAACCAGCACACGAACCATCCCACGAACCAGCACACGAACCAGCACACGCACCAGCCCACGAACCAGCACACGAACCAGCACACGAACCATCCCACGAACCAGCACACGAACCAGCACACGAACCAGCGCACGAACCAGCCCACGAACCAGCACACGAACCAGCCCACGAACCAGCACACGAACCAGCACACGAACCAGCACACGAACCATCCCACGAACCAGCACACGAACCAGCACACGAACAATCCCACGAACCATCCCACGAACCAGCACACGAACCAGCACACGAACCATCCCACGAACCAGCACACGAACCAGCACACAAACCTTCCCACGAACCAGCACACGAACCAGCACACGAACCAGCACACGAACCATCCCACGAACCAGCCCACGAACCAGCACACGAAACAGCACACGAACCATCCCACGAACCAGCCCACGAACCAGCACACGAAACAGCCCACGAACCAGCACACGAACCAGCACACGAACCAGCCCACAAACCAGCACACGAACCAGCACACGAACAATCCCACGAACCAGCACACGAACCAGCACACGAACCATCCCACGAACCAGCACACGAACCAGAACACAAACCTTCCCACGAACCAGCACACGAACCAGCACACGAACCATCCCACGAACCAGCACACGAACCAGCACACGAACCAGCACACGAACCATCCCACGAACCAGCACACGAACAAGGCACACGAACAATCCCACGAACCATCCCACGAACCAGCACACGAACCAGCCCACGAACCAGCACACGAACCATCCCACGAACCATCCCACGAACCAGCACACGAACCAGCACACGAACCAGCACACGAACCAGCACACGAACCAGCACACGAACCAGCCCACGAACCAGCACACGAACCAGCACACGAACCAGCACACGAACCAGCACACGAAAAAGCACACGAACCAGAACACGAACCATCCCACGAACCAGCACACGAACCAGCACACGAACCAGCACACGAACCAGCACACGAACCAGCACACGAACCAGCACACGAACCAGCACACGAACCAGCACACGAACCAGCACACGAACCAACACACGAACCAGCCCACGAACCAGCACACGAACCATCCCACGAACCATCCCACCAACCAGCACACGAACCATCCCACGAACCAGCACACGAACCAGCACACGAATCAGCACACGAACCAGCACACGAACCATCCCACGAACCAGCACACGAACCAGCACACGAACCAGCACACGAACCAGCACACGAACCAGCACACGAACCAGCACACGAACCAGCACACGAACCAGCACACGAACCAGCACACGAACCAGCACACGGACCAGCACACGGACCAGCACACGAACCAGCACACGAACCAGCACACGAACCATCCCACGAACCAGCACACGAACCAGCACACGAACCATCTTACGAACCAGCACACGAACCAGCACACGAACCAGCACACGAACCAGCACACGAACCAGCACACGAACCAGCACACGAACCAACACACGAACCAGCCCACGAACCAGCATACGAACCATCCCACGAACCATCCCACCAACCAGCATACGAACCATCCCACGAACCAGCACACGAACCAGCACACGAACCAGCACACGAACCAGCACACGAACCATCCCACGAACCAGCACACGAACCAGCACACGAACCAGCACACGAACCAGCACACGAACCAGCACACGAACCAGCACACGAACCAGCACACGAACCAGCACACGAACCAGCACACGAACCAGCACACGAACCAGCACACGAACCAGCACACGAACCAGCACACGAACCAGCACACGAACCAGCACACGAACCAGCCCACGAACCAGCACACGAACCAGCACACGAACCAGCACACGAACCAGCCCACGGACCAGCACACGAACCAGCACACGAACCAGCACACGAACCAGCACACGAACCAGCCCACGAACCAGCACACGAACCAGCACACGAACAATCCCACGAACCAGCACACGAACCAGCACACGAACCAGCACACGAACCATCCCACGAACCAGCACACGAACCATCCCACGAACCAGCACACGAACCAGCACACGAACCAGCACACGAACCAGCACACGAACCAGCACACGAACCATCCCACGAACCAGCACACGAACCATCCCACGAACCAGCACACGAACCAGCACACGAACCAGCACACGAACCAGCACACGAACCATCCCACGAACCAGCACACGAACCAGCACACGAACCATCACACGAACCAGCACACGAACCAGCACACGAACCAGCCCACGAACCAGCCCACGAACCAGCACACGAACCAGCACACGAACCAGCACACGAACCATCCCACGAACCAGCACACGAACCAGCACACGAACCAGCACACGAACCAGCACACGAACCAGCACACGAACCAGCCCACGAACCAGCACACGAACCAGCACACGAACCAGCACACGAACCAGCACACGAACCAGCACACGAACCAGCACACGAACCATCCCACGAACCAGCACACGAACCAGCACACGAACCATCCCACGAACCAGCACACGAACCAGCACACGAACCAGCACACGAACCACCCCACGAACCAGCACACGAACCAGCACACGAACCAGCACACGAACCATCCCACGAACCAGCACACGAACCAGCACACGAACCAGCGCACGAACCAGCACACGAACCAGCACACGAACCAGCACACGAACCAGCGCACGAACCAGCACACGAACCAGCACACGAACCAGCACACGAACCAGCACACGAACCAGCACACGAACCATCCCACGAACCAGCACACGAACCAGCACACGAACCAGCACACGAACCAGCACACGAACCAGCACACGAACCAGCACACGAACCAGCACACAAACCATCCCACGAACCAGCACACGAACCAGCACACGAACCAGCACACGAACCAGCCCACGAACCAGCACACAAACCTTCCCACGAACCAGCACACGAACCAGCACACGAACCAGCACACGAACCATCCCACGAACCAGCCCACGAACCAGCACACGAAACAGCACACGAACCATCCCACGAACCAGCCCACGAACCAGCACACGAAACAGCCCACGAACCAGCACACGAACCAGCACACGAACCAGCCCACAAACCAGCACACGAACCAGCACACGAACAATCCCACGAACCAGCACACGAACCAGCACACGAACCATCCCACGAACCAGCACACGAACCAGAACACAAACCTTCCCACGAACCAGCACACGAACCAGCACACGAACCATCCCACGAACCAGCACACGAACCAGCACACGAACCAGCACACGAACCATCCCACGAACCAGCACACGAACAAGGCACACGAACAATCCCACGAACCATCCCACGAACCAGCACACGAACCAGCCCACGAACCAGCACACGAACCATCCCACGAACCATCCCACGAACCAGCACACGAACCAGCACACGAACCAGCACACGAACCAGCACACGAACCAGCACACGAACCAGCCCACGAACCAGCACACGAACCAGCACACGAACCAGCACACGAACCAGCACACGAAAAAGCACACGAACCAGAACACGAACCATCCCACGAACCAGCACACGAACCAGCACACGAACCAGCACACGAACCATCCCACGAACCAGCACACGAACCAGCACACGAACCATCACACGAACCAGCACACGAACCAGCACACGAACCAGCCCACGAACCAGCCCACGAACCAGCACACGAACCAGCACACGAACCAGCACACGAACCATCCCACGAACCAGCACACGAACCAGCACACGAACCAGCACACGAACCAGCACACGAACCAGCACACGAACCAGCCCACGAACCAGCACACGAACCAGCACACGAACCAGCACACGAACCAGCACACGAACCAGCACACGAACCAGCACACGAACCATCCCACGAACCAGCACACGAACCAGCACACGAACCATCCCACGAACCAGCACACGAACCAGCACACGAACCAGCACACGAACCACCCCACGAACCAGCACACGAACCAGCACACGAACCAGCACACGAACCATCCCACGAACCAGCACACGAACCAGCACACGAACCAGCGCACGAACCAGCACACGAACCAGCACACGAACCAGCACACGAACCAGCGCACGAACCAGCACACGAACCAGCACACGAACCAGCACACGAACCAGCACACGAACCAGCACACGAACCATCCCACGAACCAGCACACGAACCAGCACACGAACCAGCACACGAACCAGCACACGAACCAGCACACGAACCAGCACACGAACCAGCACACAAACCATCCCACGAACCAGCACACGAACCAGCACACGAACCAGCACACGAACCAGCCCACGAACCAGCACACGAACCATCCCACGAACCAGCACACGAACCAGCACACGAACCAGCACACGAACCATCCCACGAACCAGCACACGAACCAGCACACGAACCAGCCCACGGACCAGCACACGAACCAGCACACGACCCAGCACACGAACCATCCCACGAACCAGCACACGAACCAGCACACGAACCAGCGCACGAACCAGCACACGAACCATCCCACGAACCAGCACACGAACCAGCACACGAACCAGCACACGAACCATCCCACGAACCAGCACACGAACCAGCCCACGAACCAGCACACGAACCAGCACACGAACCAGCACACGAACCAGCACACGAACCAGCGCACGAACCAGCACACGAACCAGCGCACGAACCAGCACACGAACCAGCACACGAACCAGCACACGAACCAGCACACGACCCAGCACACGAACCATCCCACGAACCAGCACACGAACCAGCACACGAACCAGCCCACGAACCAGCACACGAACCATCCCACGAACCAGCACACGAACCAGCACACGAACCAGCACACGAACCATCCCACGAACCAGCACACGAACCAGCACACGAACCAGCGCACGAACCAGCACACGAACCAGCACACGAACCAGCACACGAACCAGCGCACGAACCAGCACACGAACCAGCCCACGAACCAGCACACGAACCAGCACACGAACCAGCCCACGAACCAGCACACGAACCAGCACACGAACAATCCCACGAACCAGCACACGAACCAGCACACGAACCAGCCCACGAACCAGCACACGAACCATCCCACGAACCAGCACACGAACCAGCACACGAACCATCCCACGAACCAGCACACGAACCAGCACACGAACCATCCCACGAACCAGCACACGAACCAGCACACGAGCTATCCCACGAACCATCCCACGAACCAGCACACGAACCAGCACACGAACCAGCACACGAACTATCCCACGAACCAGCACACGAACCAGCACACGAACCAGCACACGAACCAGCACACGAACCAGCACACGAACCAGCACACGAACCAGCACACGAACCATCCCACGAACCATCCCACGAACCAGCACACGAACCAGCACACGAACCAGCACACGAACCATCCCACGAACCAGCACACGAACCAGCACACGAACCAGAACACGAACCAGCACACGAACCATCACACGAACCAGCCCACGAACCAGCACACGAACCAGCCCACGAACCAGCACACGAACCAGCACACGAACCAGCCCACGAACCAGCACACGAACCAGCACACGAACAATCCCACGAACCAGCACACGAACCAGCACACGAACCAGCACACGAACCATCCCACGAACCAGCACACGAACCAGCACACGCACCAGCCCACGAACCAGCACACGAACCAGCACACGAACCATCCCACGAACCAGCACACGAACCAGCACACGAACCAGCCCACGAATCAGCACACGAACCAGCACACGAACCAGCCCACGAACCAGCACACGAACCAGCACACGAACCAGCACACGAACCATCCCACGAACCAGCACACGAACCAGCACACGAACAATCCCACGAACCATCCCACGAACCAGCACACGAACCAGCACACGAACCATCCCACGAACCAGCACACGAACCAGCACACGAACCAGCACACAAACCTTCCCACGAACCAGCACACGAACCAGCACACGAACCATCCCACGAACCAGCACACGAACCATCCCACGAACCAGCACACGAACCAGGACACGAACCAGCACACGAACAATCCCACGAACCAGCACACGAACCAGCACACGAACCAGCACACGAACCAGCACACGAACCAGCCCACGAACCAGCACACGAACCAGCACACGAACCAGCACACGAACCAGCACACGAACCAGCACACGAACCAGCACACGAACCAGCACACGAACCATCCCACGAACCATCCCACGAACCAGCACACGAACCAGCACACGAACCAGCACACGAACCAGCACACGAACCAGCACACGAACCACCCCACGAACCAGCACACGAACCATCCCACGAACCAGCACACGAACAAGCACACGAACCAGCACACGAACCAGCACACGAACCAGCACACGAACCATCCCACGAACCAGCACCACGAACCATCCCACGAACCAGCACACGAACCAGCACACGAAGCAGCACACGAAGCAGCACACGAACCATCCCACGAACCATCACAGGAACCAGCACACGAACCATTCCACGAACCAGCACACGAACCAGCACACGAACCAGCACACGAACCATCCCACGAACCAGCACACGAACCAGCACACGAACCAGCACACGAACCAGCACACGAACCATCCCACGAACCAGCCCACGAACCAGCACACGAACCAGCACACGAACCAGCACACGAACCAGCACACGAACCAGCACACGAACCATCCCACGAACCAGCCCACGAACCAGCACACGAACCAGCACACGAACCAGCACACGAACCAGCACACGAACCATCCCACGAACCAGCACACGAACCAGCACACGAACCATCACACGAACCAGCCCACGAACCAGCACACGAACCAGCACACGAACCAGCACACGAACCATCCCACGAACCAGCCCACGAACCAGCACACGAACCAGCACACGAACCAGCACACGAACCATCACACGAACCAGCCCACGAACCAGCACACGAACCAGCCCACGAACCAGCACACGAACCAGCACACGAACCAGCCCACGAACCAGCACACGAACCAGCACACGAACAATCCCACGAACCAGCACACGAACCAGCACACGAACCAGCACACGAACCAGCACACGAACCAGCACACGAACCAGCACACGAACCAGCACACGAACCAGCACACGAACCATCCCACGAACCAGCACACGAACCATCCCACGAACCAGCACACGAACCAGCACACGAACCAGCACACGAACCAGCACACGAACCAGCACACGAACCAGCACACGAACCAGCACACGAACCATCCCACGAACCAGCCCACGAACCAGCACACGAACCAGCACACGAACCAGCACACGAACCAGCACACGAACCATCCCACGAACCAGCCCACGAACCAGCACACGAACCAGCACACGAACCAGCACACGAACCATCCCACGAACCAGCACACGAACCATCACACGAACCAGCCCACGAACCAGCACACGAACCAGCACACGAACCAGCACACGAACCATCCCACGAACCAGCCCACGAACCAGCACACGAACCTGCACACGAACCAGCACACGAACCAGCACACGAACCAGCCCACGAACCAGCACACGAACCAGCACACGAACCAGCACACGAACCATCCCACGAACCAGCCCACGAACCAGCACACGAACCAGCACACGAACCAGCACACGAACCAGCACACGAACCATCACACGAACCAGCCCACGAACCAGCACACGAACCAGCCCACGAACCAGCACCCAGCCCACGAACCAGCACCACGAACCAGCACACGAAACATCCCACGAACCAGCCCACGAACCAGCACACGAACCAGCACACGAACAATCCCACGAACCAGCCCACGAACCAGCACACGAACCAGCACACGAACCAGCACACGAACCAGCATACGAACCATCCACGAACCAGCACACGAACCAGCCCACGAACCAGCACACGAACCAGCACACGAACCATCCCACGAACCAGCACACGAACCAGCACACGAACCAGCACCACGAACCAGCACACGAACCAGCACACGAACCAGCACACGAACCAGCACACGAACCAGCACACGAACCATCCCACGAACCAGCACACGAACCAGCCCACGAACCAGCACACGAACCATCCCACGAACCAGCACACGAACCATCCCACGAACCAGCACACGAACCAGCACACGAACCAGCACACGAACCAGCACACGAACCAGCACACGAACCAGCACACGAACCAGCCCACGAACCAGCCCACGAACCAGCACACGAACCATCCCACGAACCAGCACACGAACCATCCCACGAACCAGCACACGAACCAGCACACGAACCAGCACACGAACCAGCACACGAACCAGCACACGAACCAGCACACGAACCAGCACACGAACCAGCACACGAACCAGCACACGAACCAGCACACGAACCATCCCACGAACCAGCACACGAACCAGCACACGAACCAGCACACGAACCAGCACACGAACCAGCACACGAACCAGCACACGAACCATCCCACGAACCATCCCACGAACCATCCCACGAACCATCCCACGAACCAGCACACGAACCAGCACACGAACCAGCACACGAACCAGCACACGAACCAGCACACGAACCAGCCCACGAACCAGCACACGAACCAGCACACGAACCAGCACACGAACCATCCCACGAACCAGCACACGAACCAGCACACGCACCAGCCCACGAACCAGCACACGAACCAGCACACGAACCATCCCACGAACCAGCACACGAACCAGCACACGAACCAGCACACGAACCAGCACACGAACCAGCACACGAACCAGCACACGAACCATCCACGAACCAGCACACGAACCATCCCACGAACCAGCACACGAACCAGCACACGAACCAGCACACGAACCATCCCACGAACCAGCACACGAACCACCACACGAACCAGCACACGAACCAGCACACGAACCATCCACGAACCATCCCACGAACCTAGCACACGAACCAGCACACGAACCAGCACACGAACCAGCACACGAACCAGCACACGAACCAGCCCACGAACCAGCACACGAACCAGCCACGAACCAGCACACGAACCAGCACACGAACCAGCCCACGAACCAGCACACGAACAGCACACGAACAATCCACGAACCAGCACACGAACCAGCACACGAACCAGCACACGAACCATCCCACGAACCAGCCCACGAACCAGCACACGAACCACCCACGAACCATCCCACGAACCAGCACACGAACCAGCACACGAACCAGCACACGAACCAGCACACGAACCAGCACACGAACCAGCACACGAACCAGCACACGAACCAGCACACGAACCAGCCCACGAACCAGCACACGAACCAGCACACGAACCAGCACACGAACCAGCCCACGAACCAGCACACGAACCAGCCCACGAACCATCCACGAACCAGCACACGAACCATCCACGAACCAGCACACGAACCAGCACACGAACCAGCACACGAACCAGCACACGAACCATCCCACGAACCATCCCACGAACCAGCACACGAACCAGCACACGCACCAGCCCACGAACCAGCACACGAACCAGCACACGAACCATCCCACGAACCAGCACACGAACCAGCACACGAACCAGCACACGAACCATCCACGAACCAGCACACGAACCAGCACACGAACCAGCACACGAACCAGCACACGAACCAGCCCACGAACCAGGCCACGAACCAGCACACGAACCATCACACGAACCAGCACACGAACCAGCACACGAACCAGCCCACGAACCAGCCCACGAACCAGCACACGAACCAGCACACGAACCAGCACACGAACCAGCACACGAACCAGCACACGAACCAGCACACGAACCATCCCACGAACCAGCACACGAACCAGCACACGAACCAGCACACGAACCATCCCACGAACCATCCCACGAACCAGCACACGAACCAGCACACGAACCAGCACACGAACCAGCACACGAACCAGCACACGAACCATCCCACGAACCAGCACACGAACCAGCACACGAACCAGCACACGAACCAGCACACGAACCAGCACACGAACCAGCCCACGAACCAGGCCACGAACCAGCACACGAACCAGCACACGAACCATCCCACGAACCAGCACACGAACCAGCACACGAACAATCCCACGAACCAGCCCACGAACCAGCACACGAACCAGCACACGAACCAGCACACGAACCAGCATACGAACCATCCCACGAACCAGCACACGAACCAGCCCACGAACCAGCACACGAACCAGCACACGAACCATCCCACGAACCAGCACACGAACCAGCACACGAACCAGCACACGAACCAGCACACGAACCAGCACACGAACCAGCACACGAA
The DNA here is from genome assembly GCA_937620795.1 of Thecophora atra. Lineage (NCBI taxonomy): Eukaryota > Metazoa > Arthropoda > Insecta > Diptera > Conopidae > Thecophora > Thecophora atra. The sequence goes on along the minus strand of CALMKQ010000001.1, from coordinate 52,901 downwards.
CCAGCACACGAACCAGCACACGAACCATCCCACGAACCAGCACACGAACCAGCCCACGAACCAGCACACGAACCATCCCACGAACCAGCACACGAACCATCCCACGAACCAGCACACGAACCAGCACACGAACCAGCACACGAACCAGCACACGAACCAGCACACGAATCAGCACACGAACCAGCCCACGAACCAGCCCACGAACCAGCACACGAACCATCCCACGAACCAGCACACGAACCATCCCACGAACCAGCACACGAACCAGCACACGAACCAGCACACGAACCAGCACACGAACCAGCACACGAACCAGCACACGAACCAGCACACGAACCAGCACACGAACCAGCACACGAACCATCCCACGAACCAGCACACGAACCAGCACACGAACCAGCACACGAACCAGCACACGAACCAGCACACGAACCAGCACACGAACCATCCCACGAACCATCCCACGAACCATCCCACGAACCAGCACACGAACCAGCACACGAACCAGCACACGAACCAGCACACGAACCAGCACACGAACCAGCCCACGAACCAGCACACGAACCAGCACACGAACCAGCACACGAAACCATCCCACGAACCAGCACACGAACCAGCACACGCACCAGCCCACGAACCAGCACACGAACCAGCACACGAACCATCCCACGAACCAGCACACGAACCAGCACACGAACCAGCACACGAACCAGCACACGAACCAGCACACGAACCAGCACACGAACCATCCCACGAACCACCCCACGAACCATCCCACGAACCAGCACACGAACCAGCACACGAACCAGCACACGAACCAGCACACGAACCAGCACACGAACCAGCACACGAACCAGCACACGAACCAGCACACGAACCAGCCCACGAACCAGCACACGAACCAGCACACGAACCAGCACACGAACCAGCCCACGAACCAGCACACGAACCACCCCACGAACCATCCCACGAACCAGCACACGAACCATCCCACGAACCAGCACACGAACCAGCACACGAACCAGCACACGAACCAGCACACGAACCATCCCACGAACCATCCCACGAACCAGCACACGAACCAGCACACGCACCAGCCCACGAACCAGCACACGAACCAGCACACGAACCATCCCACGAACCAGCACACGAACCAGCACACGAACCAGCACACGAACCATCCCACGAACCAGCACACGAACCAGCACACGAACCAGCACACGAACCAGCACACGAACCAGCCCACGAACCAGGCCACGAACCAGCACACGAACCATCACACGAACCAGCACACGAACCAGCACACGAACCAGCCCACGAACCAGCCCACGAACCAGCACACGAACCAGCACACGAACCAGCACACGAACCAGCACACGAACCAGCGCACGAACCAGCACACGAACCATCCCACGAACCAGCACACGAACCAGCACACGAACCAGCACACGAACCATCCCACGAACCATCCCACGAACCAGCACACGAACCAGCACACGAACCAGCACACGAACCAGCACACGAACCAGCACACGAACCATCCCACGAACCAGCACACGAACCAGCACACGAACCAGCACACGAACCAGCACACGAACCAGCACACGAACCAGCCCACGAACCAGGCCACGAACCAGCACACGAACCAGCACACGAACCATCCCACGAACCAGCACACGAACCAGCACACGAACCAGCCCACGAACCAGCACACGAACCATCCCACGAACCAGCACACGAACCAGCACACGAACCAGCACACGAACCAGCACACGAACCAGCACACGAACCAGCACACGAACCATCCCACGAACCATCCCACGAACCAGCACACGAACCAGCACACGAACCAGCACACGAACCAGCACACGAACCAGCACACGAACCATCCCACGAACCAGTACACGAACCAGCACACGAACCATCCCACGAACCAGCACACGAACCAGCACACGAACCAGCACACGAACCAGCCCACGAACCAGCACACGAACCAGCACACGAACCAGCACACGAACCAGCCCACGAACCAGCACACGAACCAACGACCCCACGAACCAGCACACGAACCAGCACACGAACCAGCACACGAACCAGCACACGAACCAGCCCACGAACCAGCACACGAACCAGCACACGAACCATCCCACGAACCAGCACACGAACCAGCACACGAACCAGCACACGAACCATCCCACGAACCAGCACACGAACCAGCACACGAACCAGCACACGAACCAGCACACGAACCAGCCCACGAACCAGCACACGAACCAGCACACGAACCAGCCCACGAACCAGCACACGAACCACCCCACGAACCAGCACACGAACCAGCACACGAACCAGCACACGAACCAGCACACGAACCATCCCACGAACCAGCACACGAACCAGCACACGAACCAGCACACGAACCAGCACACGAACCAGCACACGAACCAGCCACGAACCAGCACACGAACCAGCACACGAACCAGCACACGAACCAGCCCACGAACCAGCACACGAACCACCCCACGAACCAGCACACGAACCAGCACACGAACCAGCACACGAACCAGCACACGAACCAGCCCACGAACCAGCACACGAACCAGCACACGAACCAGCACACGAACCAGCACACGAACCAGCACACGAACCAGCACACGAACCAGCACACGAACCAGCACACGAATCAGCACACGCACCAGCCCACGCACCAGCACACGAACCAGCACACGAACCATCCCACGAACCAGCACACGAACCAGCACACGAACCAGCACACGAACCAGCCCACGAACCAGCACACGAACCAGCACACGAACCAGCACACGAACCAGCACACGAACCAGCACACGAACCAGCACACGAACCATCCCACGAACCAGCACACGAACCAGCACACGAACCAGCACACGAACCAGCACACGAACCAGCACACGAACCAGCACACGAACCATCCCACGAACCAGCACACGAACCAGCACACGAACCAGCCCACGAACCAGCACACGAACCAGCACACGAACCAGCACACGAACCAGCACACGAACCAGCACACGAACCAGCCCACGAATCAGCACACGCACCAGCCCACGAACCAGCACACGAACCAGCACACGAACCATCCCACGAACCAGCACACGAACCAGCACACGAACCAGCACACGAACCAGCACACGAACCAGCCCACGAATCAGCACACGCACCAGCCCACGAACCAGCACACGAACCAGCACACGAACCATCCCACGAACCAGCACACGAACCAGCACACGAACCAGCACACGAACCAGCACACGAACCAGCACACGAACCAGCACACGAACCAGCCCACGAACCAGCACACGAACCAGCACACGAACCATCCCACGAACCAGCACACGAACCAGCCCACGAACCAGCCCACGAACCAGCAACGACCAGCACACGAACCAGCACACGAACCAGCACACGAACCAGCACACGAACCAGCACACGAACCATCCCACGAACCAGCACACGAACCAGCACACGAACCAGCACACGAACCATCCCACGAACCAGCACACGAACCATCCCACGAACCAGCACACGAACCAGCACACGAACCAGCACACGAACCAGCACACGAACCAGCACACGAACCAGCACACGAACCAGCACACGAACCAGCACACGAACCAGCACACGAACCATCCCACGAACCAGCACACGAACCAGCACACGAACCAGCACACGAACAGCACACGCACCAGCCACGAACCAGCACACGAACCAGCACACGAACCAGCACACGAACCAGCACACGAACCAGCACACGAACCAGCCCACGAACCAGCACACGAACCAGCACACGAACCAGCACACGAACCAGCCCACGAACCAGCACACGAACCAGCCCACGAACCAGCACACGAACCAGCACACGAACCACCCACACCACACCGAACCAGCACACGAACCAGCACACGAACCATCCCACGAACCAGCACACGAACCATCCCACGAACCAGCACACGAACCAGCACACGAACCAGCACACGAACCAGCACACGAACCAGCACACGAACCAGCACACGAACCAGCACACGAACCAGCACACGAACCAGCACACGAACCAGCACACGAACCAGCACACGAACCAGCACACGAACCAGCCCCACGAATCAGCACACGCACCAGCCCACGAACCAGCACACGAACCAGCACACGAACCAGCACACGAACCAGCACACGAACCAGCACACGAACCAGCCCACGAACCAGCACACGAACCAGCACACGAACCAGCACACGAACCAGCCCACGAACCAGCACACGAACCACCCCACGAACCAGCACACGAACCAGCACACGAACCAGCACACGAACCAGCACACGAACCAGCACACGAACCAGCCCACGAACCAGCACACGAACCAGCACACGAACCAGCACACGAACCAGCACACGAACCAGCACACGAACCAGCACACGAACCAGCACACGAACCAGCACACGAATCAGCACACGCACCAGCCCACGCACCAGCACACGAACCAGCACACGAACCATCCCACGAACCAGCACACGAACCAGCACACGAACCAGCACACGAACCAGCCCACGAACCAGCACACGAACCAGCACACGAACCAGCACACGAACCAGCACACGAACCAGCACACGAACCAGCACACGAACCATCCACGAACCAGCACACGAACCAGCACACGAACCAGCACACGAACCAGCACACGAACCAGCACACGAACCAGCACACGAACCATCCCACGAACCAGCACACGAACCAGCACACGAACCAGCCCACGAACCAGCACACGAACCAGCACACGAACCAGCACACGAACCAGCACACGAACCAGCACACGAACCAGCCCACGAATCAGCACACGCACCAGCCCACGAACCAGCACACGAACCAGCACACGAACCATCCCACGAACCAGCACACGAACCAGCACACGAACCAGCACACGAAACCAGCACACGAACCAGCCCACGAATCAGCACACGCACCAGCCCACGAACCAGCACACGAACCAGCACACGAACCATCCCACGAACCAGCACACGAACCAGCACACGAACCAGCACACGAACCAGCCCACGAACCAGCACACGAACCAGCACACGAACCAGCACACGAACCAGCACACGAACCAGCACACGAACCAGCACACGAACCATCCCACGAACCAGCACACGAACCAGCACACGAACCAGCACACGAACCAGCACACGAACCAGCACACGAACCAGCACACGACCATCCCACGAACCAGCACACGAACCAGCACACGAACCAGCCACGAACAGCACACGAACCAGCACACGAACCAGCACACGAACCAGCCCACGAACCAGCACACGAACCACCCCACGAACCAGCACACGAACCAGCACACGAACCAGCACACGAACCAGCACACGAACCAGCCCACGAACCAGCACACGAACCAGCACACGAACCATCCCACGAACCAGCACACGAACCAGCCCACGAACCAGCACACGAACCAGCACACGAACCATCCCACGAACCAGCACACGAACCAGCACACGAAACCAGCACACGAACCATCCCACGAACCAGCACACGAACCATCCCACGAACCAGCACACGAACCAGCACACGAACCAGCACACGAACCAGCACACGAACCAGCACACGAACCAGCACACGAACCAGCACACGAACCAGCACACGAACCAGCACACGAACCATCCCACGAACCAGCACACGAACCAGCACACGAACCAGCACACGAACCAGCACACGAACCACCCCACGAACCAGCACACGAACCAGCACACGAACCAGCACACGAACCAGCACACGAACCATCCCACGAACCATCCCACGAACCAGCACACGAACCAGCACACGAACCAGCACACGAACCAGCACACGAACCAGCACACGAACCATCCCACGAACCAGCACACGAACCAGCACACGAACCAGCACACGAACCAGCACACGCACCAGCCCACGAACCAGCACACGAACCAGCACACGAACCATCCCACGAACCAGCACACGAACCAGCACACGAACCAGCACACGAACCATCCCACGAACCAGCACACGAACCAGCACACGAACCAGCACACGAACCAGCACACGAACCACCCCACGAACCAGCACACGAACCAGCACACGAACCAGCACACGAACCAGCACACGAACCATCCCACGAACCATCCCACGAACCAGCACACGAACCAGCACACGAACCAGCACACGAACCAGCACACGAACCAGCACACGAACCATCCCACGAACCAGCACACGAACCAGCACACGAACCAGCACACGAACCAGCACACGAACCAGCACACGAACCAGCACACCAACCAGCCCACGAATCAGCACACGCACCAGCCCACGAACCAGCACACGAACCAGCACACGAACCATCCCACGAACCAGCACACGAACCAGCACACGAACCAGCACACGAACCAGCACACGAACCATCCCACGAACCAGCACACGAACCAGCACACGAACCAGCACACGAACCAGCCCACGAACCAGCACACGAACCAGCACACGAACCAGCACACGAACCAGCACACGAACCAGCACACGAACCAGCACACGAACCATCCCACGAACCAGCACACGAACCAGCACACGAACCAGCACACGAACCAGCACACGAACCACCCCACGAACCAGCACACGAACCAGCACACGAACCAGCACACGAACCAGCACACGAACCATCCCACGAACCATCCCACGAACCAGCACACGAACCAGCACACGAACCAGCACACGAACCATCCCACGAACCAGCACACGAACCAGCACACGAACCAGCACACGAACCAGCACACGAACCAGCACACGCACCAGCCCACGAACCAGCACACGAACCAGCACACGAACCATCCCACGAACCAGCACACGAACCAGCACACGAACCAGCACACGAACCAGCCCACGAACCAGCACACGAACCAGCACACGAACCAGCACACGAACCAGCCCACGAATCAGCACACGCACCAGCCCACGAACCAGCACACGAACCAGCACACGAACCATCCCACGAACCAGCACACGAACCAGCACACGAACCAGCACACGAACCAGCCCACGAACCAGCACACGAACCAGCACACGAACCAGCACACGAACCAGCACACGAACCAGCACACGAACCAGCACACGAACCAGCACACGAACCAGCACACGAACCAGCACACGAACCATCCCACGAACCAGCACACGAACCAGCACACGAACCAGCACACGAACCAGCCCACGAACCAGCACACGAACCAGCACACGAACCAGCACACGAACCAGCCCACGAACCAGCACACGAACCACCCCACGAACCAGCACACGAACCAGCACACGAACCAGCACACGAACCAGCACACGAACCATCCCACGAACCATCCCACGAACCAGCACACGAACCAGCACACGAACCAGCACACGAACCAGCACACGAACCAGCACACGAACCAGCACACGAACCAGCCCACGAACCAGCACACGAACCAGCACACGAACCATCCCACGAACCAGCACACGAACCAGCACACGAACCAGCACACGAACCAGCACACGAACCAGCACACGAACCATCCCACGAACCAGCACACGAACCAGCACACGAACCAGCACACGAACCAGCACACGAACCATCCCACGAACCAGTACACGAACCAGCACACGAACCATCCCACGAACCAGCACACGAACCAGCACACGAACCAGCACACGAACCAGCCCACGAACCAGCACACGAACCAGCACACGAACCAGCACACGAACCAGCCCACGAACCAGCACACGAACCACCCCACGAACCAGCACACGAACCAGCACACGAACCAGCACACGAACCAGCACACGAACCAGCCCACGAACCAGCACACGAACCAGCACACGAACCAGCACACGAACCATCCCACGAACCAGCACACGAACCAGCACACGAACCAGCACACGAACCAGCACACGAACCAGCACACGAACCATCCCACGAACCAGTACACGAACCAGCACACGAACCATCCCACGAACCAGCACACGAACCAGCACACGAACCAGCACACGAACCAGCCCACGAACCAGCACACGAACCAGCACACGAACCAGCCCACGAACCAGCACACGAACCACCCCACGAACCAGCACACGAACCAGCACACGAACCAGCACACGAACCAGCACACGCACCAGCCCACGAACCAGCACACGAACCAGCACACGAACCATCCCACGAACCAGCACACGAACCAGCACACGAACCAGCACACGAACCAGCACACGAACCAGCACACGAACCAGCACACGAACCAGCACACGAACCAGCCCACGAACCAGGCCACGAACCAGCACACGAACCATCACACGAACCAGCCCACGAACCAGCCCACGAACCAGCACACGAACCAGCACACGAACCAGCACACGAACCAGCACACGAACCAGCACACGAACCATCCCACGAACCAGCACACGAACCAGCACACGAACCAGCACACGAACCATCCCACGAAACAGCACACGAACCAGCACACGAACCATCCCACGAACCAGCACACGAACCAGCACACGAACCAGCACACGAACCAGCACACGAACCAGCCCACGAACCAGCACACGAACCAGCCCACGAACCAGCACACGAACCAGCACACGAACCAGCACACGAACCATCCCACGAACCAGCACACGAACCAGCACACGAACCAGCACACGAACCAGCACACGAACCAGCACACGAACCATCCCACGAACCAGTACACGAACCAGCACACGAACCATCCCACGAACCAGCACACGAACCAGCACACGAACCAGCACACGAACCAGCCCACGAACCAGCACACGAACCAGCACACGAACCAGCACACGAACCAGCACACGAACCAGCACACGAACCAGCACACGAACCATCCCACGAACCAGCACACGAACCAGCACACGAACCAGCACACGAACCAGCACACGAACCAGCACACGAACCATCCCACGAACCAGCACACGAACCAGCACACGAACCAGCACACGAACCAGCACACGAACCAGCACACGAACCATCCCACGAACCAGTACACGAACCAGCACACGAACCATCCCACGAACCAGCACACGAACCAGCACACGAACCAGCACACGAACCAGCCCACGAACCAGCACACGAACCAGCACACGAACCAGCACACGAACCAGCCCACGAACCAGCACACGAACCACCCCACGAACCAGCACACGAACCAGCACACGAACCAGCACACGAACCAGCACACGAACCAGCCCACGAACCAGCACACGAACCAGCACACGAACCAGCACACGAACCATCCCACGAACCAGCACACGAACCAGCACACGAACCAGCACACGAACCAGCACACGAACCAGCACACGAACCAGCACACGAACCATCCCACGAACCAGTACACGAACCAGCACACGAACCATCCCACGAACCAGCACACGAACCAGCACACGAACCAGCACACGAACCAGCCCACGAACCAGCACACGAACCAGCACACGAACCAGCCCACGAACCAGCACACGAACCACCCCACGAACCAGCACACGAACCAGCACACGAACCAGCCGACGAACCAGCACACGAACCAGCACACGAACCAGCACACGAACCATCCCACGAACCAGCACACGAACCAGCACACGAACCAGCACACGAACCAGCACACGAACCAGCACACGAACCATCCCACGAACCAGTACACGAACCAGCACACGAACCATCCCACGAACCAGCACACAAACCAGCACACGAACCAGCACACGAACCAGCCCACGAACCAGCACACGAACCAGCACACGAACCAGCCCACGAACCAGCACACGAACCACCCCACGAACCAGCACACGAACCAGCACACGAACCAGCACACGAACCAGCACACGCACCAGCCCACGAACCAGCACACGAACCAGCACACGAACCATCCCACGAACCAGCACACGAACCAGCACACGAACCAGCACACGAACCAGCACACGAACCAGCACACGAACCAGCACACGAACCAGCACACGAACCAGCCCACGAACCAGGCCACGAACCAGCACACGAACCATCACACGAACCAGCCCACGAACCAGCCCACGAACCAGCACACGAACCAGCACACGAACCAGCACACGAACCAGCACACGAACCAGCACACGAACCATCCCACGAACCAGCACACGAACCAGCACACGAACCAGCACACGAACCATCCCACGAAACAGCACACGAACCAGCACACGAACCATCCCACGAACCAGCACACGAACCAGCACACGCACCAGCCCACGAACCAGCACACGAACCAGCACACGAACCATCCCACGAACCAGCACACGAACCAGCACACGAACCAGCACACGAACCAGCCCACGAACCAGCACACGAACCAGCACACGAACCAGCACACGAACCAGCACACGAACCAGCACACGAACCAGCACACGAACCAGCACACGAACCAGCACACGAACCAGCCCACGAACCAGCACACGAACCAGCACACGAACCATCCCACGAACCAGCACACGAACCAGCACACGAACCAGCACACGAACCAGCCCACGAACCAGCACACGAACCAGCACACGAACCAGCACACGAACCAGCCCACGAACCAGCACACGAACCACCCCACGAACCAGCACACGAACCAGCACACGAACCAGCACACGAACCAGCACACGAACCATCCCACGAACCATCCCACGAACCAGCACACGAACCAGCACACGAACCAGCACACGAACCAGCACACGAACCAGCACACGAACCAGCACACGAACCAGCCCACGAACCAGCACACGAACCAGCACACGAACCATCCCACGAACCAGCACACGAACCAGCACACGAACCAGCACACGAACCAGCACACGAACCAGCACACGAACCATCCCACGAACCAGCACACGAACCAGCACACGAACCAGCACACGAACCAGCACACGAACCAGCACACGAACCATCCCACGAACCAGTACACGAACCAGCACACGAACCATCCCACGAACCAGCACACGAACCAGCACACGAACCAGCACACGAACCAGCACACGAACCAGCCCACGAACCAGCACACGAACCAGCACACGAACCAGCCCACGAACCAGCACACGAACCACCCCACGAACCAGCACACGAACCAGCACACGAACCAGCACACGAACCAGCCCACGAACCAGCACACGAACCAGCACACGAACCAGCACACGAACCATCCCACGAACCAGCACACGAACCAGCACACGAACCAGCACACGAACCAGCACACGAACCAGCACACGAACCATCCCACGAACCAGTACACGAACCAGCACACGAACCATCCCACGAACCAGCACACGAACCAGCACACGAACCAGCACACGAACCAGCCCACGAACCAGCACACGAACCAGCACACGAACCAGCCCACGAACCAGCACACGAACCACCCCACGAACCAGCACACGAACCAGCACACGAACCAGCACACGAACCAGCACACGCACCAGCCCACGAACCAGCACACGAACCAGCACACGAACCATCCCACGAACCAGCACACGAACCAGCACACGAACCAGCCCACGAACCAGCACACGAACCAGCACACGAACCAGCACACGAACCAGCCCACGAACCAGCACACGAACCACCCCACGAACCAGCACACGAACCAGCACACGAACCAGCACACGAACCAGCACACGAACCATCCCACGAACCATCCCACGAACCAGCACACGAACCAGCACACGAACCAGCACACGAACCAGCACACGAACCAGCACACGAACCAGCACACGAACCAGCCCACGAACCAGCACACGAACCAGCACACGAACCATCCCACGAACCAGCACACGAACCAGCACACGAACCAGCACACGAACCAGCACACGAACCAGCACACGAACCATCCCACGAACCAGCACACGAACCAGCACACGAACCAGCACACGAACCAGCACACGAACCAGCACACGAACCATCCCACGAACCAGTACACGAACCAGCACACGAACCATCCCACGAACCAGCACACGAACCAGCACACGAACCAGCACACGAACCAGCACACGAACCAGCCCACGAACCAGCACACGAACCAGCACACGAACCAGCCCACGAACCAGCACACGAACCACCCCACGAACCAGCACACGAACCAGCACACGAACCAGCACACGAACCAGCCCACGAACCAGCACACGAACCAGCACACGAACCAGCACACGAACCATCCCACGAACCAGCACACGAACCAGCACACGAACCAGCACACGAACCAGCACACGAACCAGCACACGAACCATCCCACGAACCAGTACACGAACCAGCACACGAACCATCCCACGAACCAGCACACGAACCAGCACACGAACCAGCACACGAACCAGCCCACGAACCAGCACACGAACCAGCACACGAACCAGCCCACGAACCAGCACACGAACCACCCCACGAACCAGCACACGAACCAGCACACGAACCAGCACACGAACCAGCACACGCACCAGCCCACGAACCAGCACACGAACCAGCACACGAACCATCCCACGAACCAGCACACGAACCAGCACACGAACCAGCACACGAACCAGCACACGAACCAGCACACGAACCAGCACACGAACCAGCACACGAACCAGCCCACGAACCAGGCCACGAACCAGCACACGAACCATCACACGAACCAGCCCACGAACCAGCCCACGAACCAGCACACGAACCAGCACACGAACCAGCACACGAACCAGCACACGAACCAGCACACGAACCATCCCACGAACCAGCACACGAACCAGCACACGAACCAGCACACGAACCATCCCACGAACCAGCACACGAACCATCCCACGAACCAGCACACGAACCAGCACACGAACCAGCACACGAACCAGCACACGAACCAGCACACGAACCAGCACACGAACCAGCCCACGAACCAGCACACGAACCAGCACACGAACCAGCACACGAACCATCCCACGAACCAGCACACGAACCAGCACACGAACCAGCACACGAACCAGCACACGAACCAGCACACGAACCATCCCACGAACCAGTACACGAACCAGCACACGAACCATCCCACGAACCAGCACACGAACCAGCACACGAACCAGCACACGAACCAGCACACGAACCAGCACACGAACCAGCCCACGAACCAGGCCACGAACCAGCACACGAACCAGCACACGAACCATCCCACGAACCAGCACACGAACCAGCACACGAACCAGCCCACGAACCAGCACACGAACCAGCACACGAACCATCCCACGAACCAGCACACGAACCAGCACACGAACCAGCACACGAACCAGCACACGAACCAGCACACGAACCATCCCACGAACCAGCACACGAACCAGCACACGAACCAGCACACGAACCAGCACACGAACCAGCACACGAACCATCCCACGAACCAGTACACGAACCAGCACACGAACCATCCCACGAACCAGCACACGAACCAGCACACGAACCAGCACACGAACCAGCCCACGAACCAGCACACGAACCAGCACACGAACCAGCACACGAACCAGCCCACGAACCAGCACACGAACCACCCCACGAACCAGCACACGAACCAGCACACGAACCAGCACACGAACCAGCACACGAACCAGCCCACGAACCAGCACACGAACCAGCACACGAACCAGCACACGAACCAGCACACGAACCATCCCACGAACCAGCACACGAACCAGCACACGAACCAGCACACGAACCAGCACACGAACCAGCACACGAACCATCCCACGAACCAGTACACGAACCAGCACACGAACCATCCCACGAACCAGCACACGAACCAGCACACGAACCAGCACACGAACCAGCCCACGAACCAGCACACGAACCAGCACACGAACCATCCCACGAACCATCCCACGAACCAGCACACGAACCAGCACACGAACCAGCACACGCACCAGCACACGAACCAGCACACGAACCAGCACACGAACCAGCACACGAACCAGCCCACGAACCAGGCCACGAACCAGCACACGAACCAGCACACGAACCAGCACACGAACCAGCACACGAACCATCCCACGAACCATCCCACGAACCAGCACACGCACCAGCACACAAACCAGCCCACGAACCAGCACACGAACCAGCACACGAACCAGCACACGAACCACGAACCATCACACGAACCAGCACACGAACCAGCACACGAACCAGCACACCAACCAGTCCACGAACCAGCACACGAACCCGCACACGAACCAGCCCACGAACCAGCACACGAACCAGTCCACGAACCATCCCACGAACCAGCACACGAACCACGAACCAGCACACGAACCAGCACACGAACCAGCACACGAGCCATCACACGAACCAGTCCACGAACCATCCCACGAACCAGCACACGAACCATCCCACGAACCATCCCACGAACCAGCACACGCACCAGCACACAAACCAGCCCACGAACCAGCACACGAACCAGCACACGAACCACGAACCATCACACGAACCAGCACACGAACCAGCACACCAACCAGTCCACGAACCAGCACACGAACCCGCACACGAACCAGCCCACGAACCAGCACACGAACCAGTCCACGAACCATCCCACGAACCAGCACACGAACCACGAACCAGCACACGAACCAGCACACGAACCAGCACACGAGCCATCACACGAACCAGTCCACGAAACATCCCACGAACCAGCACACGAACCAGCACACGAACCAGTTCACGAACCATCCCACGAACCAGCACACGAACCAGCACACGAACCAGCACACGAACCAGCACACGAACCATCCCACGAACCATCCCACGAACCAGCACACGAACCAGCACACGAACCAGCACACGAACCAGCACACGAGCCATCACACGAACCAGTCCACGAACCATCCCACGAACCAGCACACGAACCAGCACACGAACCAGTTCACGAACCATCCCACGAACCAGCACACGAACCAGCACACGAACCAGCACACGAACCAGCACACGAACCATCCCACGAACCATCCCACGAAGCAGCACACGAACCAGCACACGAACCAGCACACGAACCAGCACACGAACCATCCCACGAACCATCCCACGAACCAGCACACGAACCAGCACACGAACCAGCACACGAACCAGCACACGAACCAGCACACGAACCAGCACACGAACCAGCACACGAACCAGCACACGAACCAGCACACGAACCAGCACACGAACCAGCACACGAACCAGCACACGAACCAGCACACGAACCATCCCACGAACCATCCCACGAACCAGCACACGAACCAGCACACGAACCAGCACACGAACCAGCACACGAACCAGCACACGAACCAGCACACGAACCATCCCACGAACCAGCACACGAACCAGCACACGAACCAGCACACGAACCAGCACACGAACCAGCACACGAACCAGCCCACGAACCAGCACACGAACCAGCACACGAACCATCCCACGAACCAGCACACGAAACAGCACACGAACCAGCCCACGAACCAGCACACGAACCATCCCACGAACCAGCACACGAACCAGCACACGAACCAGCACACGAACCATCCCACGAACCAGCACACGAACCAGCACACGAACCAGCACACGAACCATCCCACGAACCAGCACACGAACCAGCACACGAACCAGCACACGAACCAGCACACGAACCAGCCCACGAACCAGGCCACGAACCAGCACACGAACCAGCACACGAACCAGCACACGAACCAGCACACGAACCACCCCACGAACCAGCACACGAACCAGCACACGAACCAGCACACGCACCAACCCACGAACCAGCACACGAACCAGCACACGAACCATCCCACGAACCAGCACACGAACCAGCACACGAACCAGCACACGAACCATCCCACGAACCAGCACACGAACCAGCACACGAACCAGCACACGAACCAGCACACGAACCAGCCCACGAACCAGGCCACGAACCAGCACACGAACCAGCACACGAACCAGCACACGAACCAGCACACGAACCATCCCACGAACCATCCCACGAACCAGCACACGCACCAGCACACAAACCAGCCCACGAACCAGCACACGAACCACGAACCATCACACGAACCAGCACACGAACCAGCACACGAACCAGCACACCAACCAGTCCACGAACCAGCACACGAACCCGCACACGAACCAGCCCACGAACCAGCACACGAACCAGTCCACGAACCATCCCACGAACCAGCACACGAACCACGAACCAGCACACGAACCAGCACACGAGCCATCACACGAACCAGTCCACGAACCATCCCACGAACCAGCACACGAACCAGCACACGAACCAGTTCACGAACCATCCCACGAACCAGCACACGAACCAGCACACGAACCAGCACACGAACCAGCACACGAACCATCCCACGAACCATCCCACGAAGCAGCACACGAACCAGCACACGAACCAGCACACGAACCAGCACACGAACCATCCCACGAACCATCCCACGAACCAGCACACGAACCAGCACACGAACCAGCACACGAACCAGCACACGAACCAGCACACGAACCAGCACACGAACCAGCACACGAACCAGCACACGAACCAGCACACGAACCAGCACACGAACCAGCACACGAACCAGCACACGAACCATCCCACGAACCATCCCACGAACCAGCACACGAACCAGCACACGAACCAGCACACGAACCAGCACACGAACCAGCACACGAACCAGCACACGAACCATCCCACGAACCAGCACACGAACCAGCACACGAACCAGCCCACGAACCAGCACACGAACCAGCACACGAACCAGCACACGAACCAGCACACGAACCATCCCACGAACCATCCCACGAACCAGCACACGAACCAGCACACGAACCAGCACACGAACCAGCACACGAACCAGCACACGAACCATCCCACGAACCAGCACACGAACCAGCACACGAACCAGCACACGAACCAGCACACGAACCAGCACACGAACCAGCCCACGAACCAGCACACGAACCAGCACACGAACCATCCCACGAACCAGCACACGAAACAGCACACGAACCAGCCCACGAACCAGCACACGAACCATCCCACGAACCAGCACACGAACCAGCACACGAACCAGCACACGAACCATCCCACGAACCAGCACACGAACCAGCACACGAACCATCCCACGAACCAGCACACGAACCAGCACACGAACCAGCCCACGAACCAGCACACGAACCATCCCACGAACCAGCACACGAACCAGCACACGAACCATCCCACGAACCAGCACACGAACCAGCACACGAACCAGCACACGAACCAGCACACGAACCAGCACACGAACCAGCACACGAACCAGCCCACGAATCAGCACACGCACCAGCCCACGAACCAGCACACGAACCAGCACACGAACTATCCCACGAACCAGCACACGAACCAGCACACGAACCAGCACACGAACCAGCCCACGAACCAGCACACGAACCAGCACACGAACCAGCACACGAACCAGCACACGAACCAGCACACGAACCATCCCACGAACCAGCACACGAACCAGCACACGAACCAGCACACGAACCAGCCCACGAACCAGGCCACGAACCAGCACACGAACCATCACACGAACCAGCACACGAACCAGCACACGAACCAGCCCACGAACCAGCCCACGAACCAGCACACGAACCAGCACACGAACCAGCACACGAACCAGCACACGAACCAGCACACGAACCAGCACACGAACCATCCCACGAACCATCCCACGAACCAGCACACGAACCAGCACACGAACCAGCACACGAACCAGCACACGAACCATCCCACGAACCATCCCACGAACCAGCACACGAACCAGCACACGAACCAGCACACGAACCAGCACACGAACCAGCACACGAACCAGCACACGAACCAGCACACGAACCAGCACACGAACCAGCACACGAACCAGCACACGAACCAGCACACGAACCAGCACACGAACCAGCACACGAACCATCCCACGAACCAGCACACGAACCAGCACACGAACCAGCACACGAACCAGCACACGAACCAGCACACGAACCATCCCACGAACCAGCACACGAACCAGCACACGAACCAGCCCACGAACCAGCACACGAACCAGCACACGAACCAGCACACGAACCAGCACACGAACCATCCCACGAACCATCCCACGAACCAGCACACGAACCAGCACACGAACCAGCACACGAACCAGCACACGAACCAGCACACGAACCAGCACACGAACCATCCCACGAACCAGCACACGAACCAGCACACGAACCAGCACACGAACCAGCACACGAACCAGCACACGAACCAGCCCACGAACCAGCACACGAACCAGCACACGAACCATCCCACGAACCAGCACACGAAACAGCACACGAACCAGCCCACGAACCAGCACACGAACCAGCACACGAACCATCCCACGAACCAGCACACGAAACAGCACACGAACCAGCCCACGAACCAGCACACGAACCATCCCACGAACCAGCACACGAACCAGCACACGAACCAGCACACGAACCATCCCACGAACCAGCACACGAACCAGCACACGAACCAGCCCACGAACCAGCACACGAACCAGCACACGAACCATCCCACGAACCAGCACACGAAACAGCACACGAACCAGCCCACGAACCAGCACACGAACCATCCCACGAACCAGCACACGAACCAGCACACGAACCAGCACACGAACCATCCCACGAACCAGCACACGAACCAGCACACGAACCATCCCACGAACCAGCACACGAACCAGCACACGAACCAGCCCACGAACCAGCACACGAACCATCCCACGAACCAGCACACGAACCAGCACACGAACCATCCCACGAACCAGCACACGAACCATCCCACGAACCAGCACACGAACCAGCACACGAACCAGCACACGAACCAGCACACGAACCAGCACACGAACCAGCACACGAACCAGCACACGAACCATCCCACGAACCAGCACACGAACCAGCACACGAACCAGCCCACGAACCAGCACACGAACCAGCACACGAACCAGCACACGAACCAGCCCACGAACCAGCACACGAACCACCCCACGAACCAGCACACGAACCAGCACACGAACCAGCACACGAACCAGCACACGAACCAGCCCACGAACCAGCACACGAACCAGCACACGAACCATCCCACGAACCAGCACACGAACCAGCACACGAACCAGCACACGAACCAGCCCACGAACCAGCACACGAACCAGCACACGAACCAGCACACGAACCAGCCCACGAACCAGCACACGAACCATCCCACGAACCAGCACACGAACCAGCACACGAACCAGCACACGAACCAGCACACGAACCAGCACACGAACCAGCCCACGAACCAGGCCACGAACCAGCACACGAACCATCACACGAACCAGCACACGAACCAGCACACGAACCAGCCCACGAACCAGCCCACGAACCAGCACACGAACCAGCACACGAACCAGCACACGAACCAGCACACGAACCAGCACACGAACCAGCACACGAACCATCCCACGAACCATCCCACGAACCAGCACACGAACCAGCACACGAACCATCCCACGAACCAGCACACGAACCAGCACACGAATCAGCACACGAACCAGCACACGAACCAGCACACGAACCAGCACACGAACCATCCCACGAACCAGCACACGAACCAGCACACGAACCAGCACACGAACCAGCCCACGAACCAGCACACGAACCATCCCACGAACCATCCCACGAACCAGCACACGAACCAGCACACGCACCAGCCCACGAACCAGCACACGAACCAGCACACGAACCATCCCACGAACCAGCACACGAACCATCCCACGAACCAGCACACGAACCAGCACACGAACCATCCCACGAACCAGCACACGAACCATCCCACGAACCAGCACACGAACCAGCACACGAACCAGCACACGAACCAGCACACGAACCAGCACACGAACCAGCCCACGAACCAGGCCACGAACCAGCACACGAACCATCACACGAACCAGCACACGAACCAGCACACGAACCAGCCCACGAACCAGCACACGAACCATCACACGAACCAGCACACGAACCAGCACACGAACCAGCCCACGAACCAGCCCACGAACCAGCACACGAACCAGCACACGAACCAGCACACGAACCAGCACACGAACCAGCACACGAACCAGCACACGAACCATCCCACGAACCATCCCACGAACCATCCCACGAACCAGCACACGAACCAGCACACGCACCAGCCCACGAACCAGCACACGAACCAGCACACGAACCATCCCACGAACCAGCACACGAACCATCCCACGAACCATCCCACGAACCAGCACACGAACCAGCACACGAACCAGCACACGAACCATCCCACGAACCAGCACACGAACCAGCACACGAACCAGCACACGAACCAGCCCACGAACCAGGCCACGAACCAGCACACGAACCATCACACGAACCAGCACACGAACCAGCACACGAACCAGCACACGAACCAGCACACGAACCAGCACACGAACCAGCACACGAACCAGCACACGAACCAGCACACGAACCATCCCACGAACCAGTCCACGAACCAGCACACGCACCAGCACACAAACCAGCCCACGAACCAGCACACGAACCAGCACACGAACCACGAACCATCACACGAACCAGCACACGAACCAGCACACGAACCAGCACACCAACCAGTCCACGAACCAGCACACGAACCCGCACACGAACCAGCCCACGAACCAGCACACGAACCAGTCCACGAACCATCCCACGAACCAGCACACGAACCACGAACCAGCACACGAACCAGCACACGAACCAGCACACGAGCCATCACACGAACCAGTCCACGAACCATCCCACGAACCAGCACACGAACCATCCCACGAACCATCCCACGAACCAGCACACGCACCAGCACACAAACCAGCCCACGAACCAGCACACGAACCAGCACACGAACCACGAACCATCACACGAACCAGCACACGAACCAGCACACCAACCAGTCCACGAACCAGCACACGAACCCGCACACGAACCAGCCCACGAACCAGCACACGAACCAGTCCACGAACCATCCCACGAACCAGCACACGAACCACGAACCAGCACACGAACCAGCACACGAACCAGCACACGAGCCATCACACGAACCAGTCCACGAACCATCCCACGAACCAGCACACGAACCAGCACACGAACCAGTTCACGAACCATCCCACGAACCAGCACACGAACCAGCACACGAACCAGCACACGAACCAGCACACGAACCATCCCACGAACCATCCCACGAACCAGCACACGAACCAGCACACGAACCAGCACACGAACCAGCACACGAGCCATCACACGAACCAGTCCACGAACCATCCCACGAACCAGCACACGAACCAGCACACGAACCAGTTCACGAACCATCCCACGAACCAGCACACGAACCAGCACACGAACCAGCACACGAACCAGCACACGAACCATCCCACGAACCATCCCACGAAGCAGCACACGAACCAGCACACGAACCAGCACACGAACCAGCACACGAACCAGCACACGAACCAGCACACGAACCAGCACACGAACCAGCACACGAACCAGCACACGAACCAGCACACGAACCAGCACACGAACCAGCACACGAACCAGCACACGAACCAGCACACGAACCAGCACACGAACCAGCACACGAACCATCCCACGAACCATCCCACGAACCAGCACACGAACCAGCACACGAACCAGCACACGAACCAGCACACGAACCAGCACACGAACCAGCACACGAACCATCCCACGAACCAGCACACGAACCAGCACACGAACCAGCACACGAACCAGCACACGAACCAGCACACGAACCAGCCCACGAACCAGCACACGAACCAGCACACGAACCATCCCACGAACCAGCACACGAAACAGCACACGAACCAGCCCACGAACCAGCACACGAACCATCCCACGAACCAGCACACGAACCAGCACACGAACCAGCACACGAACCATCCCACGAACCAGCACACGAACCAGCACACGAACCAGCACACGAACCATCCCACGAACCAGCACACGAACCAGCACACGAACCAGCACACGAACCAGCACACGAACCAGCCCACGAACCAGGCCACGAACCAGCACACGAACCAGCACACGAACCAGCACACGAACGACCCCACGAACCAGCACACGAACCAGCACACGAACCAGCACACGCACCAACCCACGAACCAGCACACGAACCAGCACACGAACCATCCCACGAACCAGCACACGAACCAGCACACGAACCAGCACACGAACCATCCCACGAACCAGCACACGAACCAGCACACGAACCAGCACACGAACCAGCACACGAACCAGCCCACGAACCAGGCCACGAACCAGCACACGAACCAGCACACGAACCAGCACACGAACCAGCACACGAACCATCCCACGAACCATCCCACGAACCAGCACACGCACCAGCACACAAACCAGCCCACGAACCAGCACACGAACCAGCACACGAACCACGAACCATCACACGAACCAGCACACGAACCAGCACACGAACCAGCACACCAAACAGTCCACGAACCAGCACACGAACCCGCACACGAACCAGCCCACGAACCAGCACACGAACCACGAACCAGCACACGAACCAGCACACGAACCAGCACACGAACCAGCACACGAACCATCCCACGAACCATCCCACGAACCAGCACACGAACCAGCACACGAACCAGCACACGAACCAGCACACGAACCAGCACACGAACCAGCACACGAACCATCCCACGAACCATCCCACGAACCAGCACACGAACCAGCACACGAACCATCCCACGAACCAGCACACGAACCAGCACACGAATCAGCACACGAACCAGCACACGAACCAGCACACCAACCAGCACACGAACCAGCACACGAACCAGCACACGAACCAGCACACGAACCATCCCACGAACCATCCCACGAACCAGCACACCAACCAGTCCACGAACCAGCACACGAACCCGCACACGAACCAGCCCACGAACCAGCACACGAACCAGTCCACGAACCATCCCACGAACCAGCACACGAACCACGAACCAGCACACGAACCAGCACACGAACCAGCACACGAGCCATCACACGAACCAGTCCACGAACCATCCCACGAACCAGCACACGAACCATCCCACGAACCATCCCACGAACCAGCACACGCACCAGCACACAAACCAGCCCACGAACCAGCACACGAACCAGCACACGAACCACGAACCATCACACGAACCAGCACACGAACCAGCACACGAACCAGCACACCAACCAGTCCACGAACCAGCACACGAACCCGCACACGAACCAGCCCACGAACCAGCACACGAACCAGTCCACGAACCATCCCACGAACCAGCACACGAACCACGAACCAGCACACGAACCAGCACACGAACCAGCACACGAGCCATCACACGAACCAGTCCACGAACCATCCCACGAACCAGCACACGAACCAGCACACGAACCAGTTCACGAACCATCCCACGAACCAGCACACGAACCAGCACACGAACCAGCACACGAACCAGCACACGAACCATCCCACGAACCATCCCACGAACCAGCACACGAACCAGCACACGAACCAGCACACGAACCAGCACACGAGCCATCACACGAACCAGTCCACGAACCATCCCACGAACCAGCACACGAACCAGCACACGAACCAGTTCACGAACCATCCCACGAACCAGCACACGAACCAGCACACGAACCAGCACACGAACCAGCACACGAACCATCCCACGAACCATCCCACGAAGCAGCACACGAACCAGCACACGAACCAGCACACGAACCAGCACACGAACCAGCACACGAACCATCCCACGAACCATCCCACGAACCAGCACACGAACCAGCACACGAACCAGCACACGAACCAGCACACGAACCAGCACACGAACCAGCACACGAACCAGCACACGAACCAGCACACGAACCAGCACACGAACCAGCACACGAACCAGCACACGAACCAGCACACGAACCAGCACACGAACCAGCACACGAACCATCCCACGAACCATCCCACGAACCAGCACACGAACCAGCACACGAACCAGCACACGAACCAGCACACGAACCAGCACACGAACCAGCACACGAACCATCCCACGAACCAGCACACGAACCAGCACACGAACCAGCACACGAACCAGCACACGAACCAGCACACGAACCAGCCCACGAACCAGCACACGAACCAGCACACGAACCATCCCACGAACCAGCACACGAAACAGCACACGAACCAGCCCACGAACCAGCACACGAACCATCCCACGAACCAGCACACGAACCAGCACACGAACCAGCACACGAACCATCCCACGAACCAGCACACGAACCAGCACACGAACCAGCACACGAACCATCCCACGAACCAGCACACGAACCAGCACACGAACCAGCACACGAACCAGCACACGAACCAGCCCACGAACCAGGCCACGAACCAGCACACGAACCAGCACACGAACCAGCACACGAACCAGCACACGAACCACCCCACGAACCAGCACACGAACCAGCACACGAACCAGCACACGCACCAACCCACGAACCAGCACACGAACCAGCACACGAACCATCCCACGAACCAGCACACGAACCAGCACACGAACCAGCACACGAACCATCCCACGAACCAGCACACAAACCAGCACACGAACCAGCACACGAACCAGCACACGAACCAGCCCACGAACCAGGCCACGAACCAGCACACGAACCAGCACACGAACCAGCACACGAACCAGCACACGAACCAGTTCACGAACCATCCCACGAACCAGCACACGAACCAGCACACGAACCAGCACACGAACCAGCACACGAACCATCCCACGAACCATCCCACGAAGCAGCACACGAACCAGCACACGAACCAGCACACGAACCAGCACACGAACCATCCCACGAACCATCCCACGAACCAGCACACGAACCAGCACACGAACCAGCACACGAACCAGCACACGAACCAGCACACGAACCAGCACACGAACCAGCACACGAACCAGCACACGAACCAGCACACGAACCAGCACACGAACCAGCACACGAACCAGCACACGAACCAGCACACGAACCAGCACACGAACCATCCCACGAACCAGCACACGAACCAGCACACGAACCAGCACACGAACCAGCACACGAACCAGCACACGAACCAGCACACGAACCATCCCACGAACCAGCACACGAACCAGCACACGAACCAGCACACGAACCAGCACACGAACCAGCACACGAACCAGCCCACGAACCAGCACACGAACCAGCACACGAACCATCCCACGAACCAGCACACGAAACAGCACACGAACCAGCCCACGAACCAGCACACGAACCATCCCACGAACCAGCACACGAACCAGCACACGAACCAGCACACGAACCATCCCACGAACCAGCACACGAACCAGCACACGAACCAGCACACGAACCATCCCACGAACCAGCACACGAACCAGCACACGAACCAGCACACGAACCAGCACACGAACCAGCCCACGAACCAGGCCACGAACCAGCACACGAACCAGCACACGAACCAGCACACGAACCAGCACACGAACCACCCCACGAACCAGCACACGAACCAGCACACGAACCAGCACACGCACCAACCCACGAACCAGCACACGAACCAGCACACGAACCATCCCACGAACCAGCACACGAACCAGCACACGAACCAGCACACGAACCATCCCACGAACCAGCACACAAACCAGCACACGAACCAGCACACGAACCAGCACACGAACCAGCCCACGAACCAGGCCACGAACCAGCACACGAACCAGCACACGAACCAGCACACGAACCAGCACACGAACCATCCCACGAACCATCCCACGAACCAGCACACGCACCAGCACACAAACCAGCCCACGAACCAGCACACGAACCAGCACACGAACCACGAACCATCCCACGAACCAGCACACGAACCAGCACACGAACCAGCACACGAACCAGCACACGAACCAGCACACGAACCATCCCACGAACCAGCACACGAACCAGCACACGAACCAGCACACGAACCAGCACACGAACCAGCACACGAACCAGCCCACGAACCAGCACACGAACCAGCACACGAACCATCCCACGAACCAGCACACGAAACAGCACACGAACCAGCCCACGAACCAGCACACGAACCATCCCACGAACCAGCACACGAACCAGCACACGAACCAGCACACGAACCATCCCACGAACCAGCACACGAACCAGCACACGAACCATCCCACGAACCAGCACACGAACCAGCACACGAACCAGCCCACGAACCAGCACACGAACCATCCCACGAACCAGCACACGAACCAGCACACGAACCATCCCACGAACCAGCACACGAACCAGCACACGAACCAGCACACGAACCAGCACACGAACCAGCACACGAACCAGCACACGAACCAGCCCACGAATCAGCACACGCACCAGCCCACGAACCAGCACACGAACCAGCACACGAACCATCCCACGAACCAGCACACGAACCAGCACACGAACCAGCACACGAACCAGCCCACGAACCAGCACACGAACCAGCACACGAACCAGCACACGAACCAGCACACGAACCAGCACACGAACCATCCCACGAACCAGCACACGAACCAGCCCACGAACCAGCACACGAACCAGCACACGAACCAGCACACGAACCAGCACACGAACCATCCCACGAACCATCCCACGAACCAGCACACGAACCAGCACACGAACCAGCACACGAACCAGCACACGAACCAGCACACGAACCATCCCACGAACCAGCACACGAACCAGCACACGAACCAGCACACGAACCAGCACACGAACCAGCACACGAACCAGCCCACGAACCAGCACACGAACCAGCACACGAACCATCCCACGAACCAGCACACGAAACAGCACACGAACCAGCCCACGAACCAGCACACGAACCATCCCACGAACCAGCACACGAACCAGCACACGAACCAGCACACGAACCATCCCACGAACCAGCACACGAACCAGCACACGAACCATCCCACGAACCAGCACACGAACCAGCACACGAACCAGCCCACGAACCAGCACACGAACCATCCCACGAACCAGCACACGAACCAGCACACGAACCATCCCACGAACCAGCACACGAACCAGCACACGAACCAGCACACGAACCAGCACACGAACCAGCACACGAACCAGCACACGAACCAGCCCACGAATCAGCACACGCACCAGCCCACGAACCAGCACACGAACCAGCACACGAACCATCCCACGAACCAGCACACGAACCAGCACACGAACCAGCACACGAACCAGCCCACGAACCAGCACACGAACCAGCACACGAACCAGCACACGAACCAGCACACGAACCAGCACACGAACCATCCCACGAACCAGCACACGAACCAGCACACGAACCAGCACACGAACCAGCCCACGAACCAGGCCACGAACCAGCACACGAACCATCACACGAACCAGCACACGAACCAGCACACGAACCAGCCCACGAACCAGCCCACGAACCATCCCACGAACCAGCACACGAACCAGCACACGAACCAGCACACGAACCAGCACACGAACCAGCACACGAACCATCCCACGAACCATCCCACGAACCAGCACACGAACCAGCACACGAACCAGCACACGAACCAGCACACGAACCAGCACACGAACCAGCACACGAACCAGCACACGAACCAGCACACGAACCAGCACACGAACCAGCACACGAACCAGCACACGAACCAGCACACGAACCAGCACACGAACCAGCACACGAACCATCCCACGAACCAGCACACGAACCAGCACACGAACCAGCACACGAACCAGCACACGAACCAGCACACGAACCATCCCACGAACCAGCACACGAACCAGCTCACGAACCAGCACACGAACCAGCACACGAACCAGCACACGAACCAGCACACGAACCAGCACACGAACCATCCCACGAACCATCCCACGAACCAGCACACGAACCAGCACACGAACCAGCACACGAACCAGCACACGAACCAGCACACGAACCAGCACACGAACCAGCACACGAACCATCCCACGAACCAGCACACGAACCAGCACACGAACCAGCACACGAACCAGCACACGAACCAGCACACGAACCAGCCCACGAACCAGCACACGAACCAGCACACGAACCATCCCACGAACCAGCACACGAAACAGCACACGAACCAGCCCACGAACCATCCCACGAACCAGCACACGAACCAGCACACGAACCAGCACACGAACCATCCCACGAACCAGCACACGAACCAGCACACGAACCATCCCACGAACCAGCACACGAACCAGCACACGAACCAGCCCACGAACCAGCACACGAACCATCCCACGAACCAGCACACGAACCAGCACACGAACCATCCCACGAACCAGCACACGAACCATCCCACGAACCAGCACACGAACCAGCACACGAACCAGCACACGAACCAGCACACGAACCAGCACACGAACCAGCACACGAACCAGCACACGAACCATCCCACGAACCAGCACACGAACCAGCCCACGAACCAGCACACGAACCAGCACACGAACCAGCACACGAACCAGCCCACGAACCAGCACACGAACCACCCCACGAACCAGCACACGAACCAGCACACGAACCAGCACACGAACCAGCACACGAACCAGCCCACGAACCAGCACACGAACCAGCACACGAACCATCCCACGAACCAGCACACGAACCAGCACACGAACCAGCACACGAACCAGCACACGAACCAGCCCACGAACCAGCACACGAACCAGCACACGAACCAGCACACGAACCAGCCCACGAACCAGCACACGAACCATCCCACGAACCAGCACACGAACCAGCACACGAACCAGCACACGAACCAGCACACGAACCAGCCCACGAACCAGGCCACGAACCAGCACACGAACCATCACACGAACCAGCACACGAACCAGCACACGAACCAGCCCACGAACCAGCCCACGAACCAGCACACGAACCAGCACACGAACCAGCACACGAACCAGCACACGAACCAGCACACGAACCAGCACACGAACCATCCCACGAACCATCCCACGAACCAGCACACGAACCAGCACACGAACCATCCCACGAACCAGCACACGAACCAGCACACGAATCAGCACACGAACCAGCACACGAACCAGCACACGAACCAGCACACGAACCATCCCACGAACCAGCACACGAACCAGCACACGAACCAGCACACGAACCAGCCCACGAACCAGCACACGAACCATCCCACGAACCATCCCACGAACCAGCACACGAACCAGCACACGCACCAGCCCACGAACCAGCACACGAACCAGCACACGAACCATCCCACGAACCAGCACACGAACCAGCACACGAACCATCCCACGAACCAGCACACGAACCAGCACACGAACCATCCCACGAACCAGCACACGAACCAGCACACGAACCAGCACACGAACCAGCACACGAACCAGCACACGAACCAGCCCACGAACCAGGCCACGAACCAGCACACGAACCATCACACGAACCAGCACACGAACCAGCACACGAACCAGCCCACGAACCAGCCCACGAACCAGCACACGAACCAGCACACGAACCAGCACACGAACCAGCACACGAACCAGCACACGAACCAGCACACGAACCATCCCACGAACCATCCCACGAACCAGCACACGAACCAGCACACGCACCAGCCCACGAACCAGCACACGAACCAGCACACGAACCATCCCACGAACCATCCCACGAACCAGCACACGAACCAGCACACGCACCAGCCCACGAACCAGCACACGAACCAGCACACGAACCATCCCACGAACCAGCACACGAACCAGCACACGAACCAGCACACGAACCATCCCACGAACCAGCACACGAACCAGCACACGAACCAGCACACGAACCAGCCCACGAACCAGGCCACGAACCAGCACACGAACCATCACACGAACCAGCACACGAACCAGCACACGAACCAGCACACGAACCAGCACACGAACCAGCACACGAACCAGCACACGAACCAGCACACGAACCAGCACACGAACCATCCCACGAACCAGCACTCGAACCAGCACACGAACCATCCCACGAACCAGCACACGAACCAGCACACGAACCAGCACACGAAGCAGCACACGAACCAGCCCACGAACCAGCCCACGAACCAGCACACGAACCAGCACACGAACCAGCACACGAACCAGCACACGAACCAGCACACGAACCATCCCACGAACCAGCACACGAACCAGCACACGAACCAGCACACGAACCAGCCCACGAACCAGCACACGAACCAGCACACGAACCAGCACACGAACCAGCACACGGACCAGCACACGAACCAGCACACGAACCAGCACACGAACCATCCCACGAACCAGCACACGAACCAGCACACGAACCAGCACACGAACCAGCACACGAACCAGCACACGAACCAGCACACGAACCATCCCACGAACCAGCACACGAACCAGCACACGAACCAGCACACGAACCATCCCACGAACCAGCACACGAACCAGCACACGAACCATCCCACGAACCAGCACACGAACCAGCACACGAACCAGCACACGAACCAGCACACGAACCATCACACGAACCAGCCCACGAACCAGCACACGAACCAGCCCACGAACCAGCACACGAACCAGCACACGAACCAGCCCACGAACCAGCACACGAACCAGCACACGAACAATCCCACGAACCAGCACACGAACCAGCATACGAACCATCCCACGAACCAGCACACGAACCAGCACACGAACCATCCCACGAACCAGCACACGAACCAGCACACGAACCAGCACACGAACCAGCACACGAACCAGCACACGAACCAGCACACGAACCAGCACACGAACCAGCACACGAACCAGCACACGAACCAGCACACGAACCATCCCACGAACCAGCACACGAACCAGCACACGAACCAGCACACGAACCATCCCACGAACCAGCACACGAACCAGCACACGCACCAGCCCACGAACCAGCACACGAACCAGCACACGAACCATCCCACGAACCAGCACACGAACCAGCACACGAACCAGCACACGAACCAGCCCACGAACCAGCACACGAACCAGGCCACGAACCAGCACACGAACCAGCACACGAACCAGCACACGAACCATCCCACGAACCAGCACACGAACCAGCACACGAACAATCCCACGAACCAGCACACGAACCAGCCCACGAACCAGCCCACGAACCAGCACACGAACCAGGCCACGAACCAGCACACGAACCAGCACACGAACCAGAACACGAACCAGCACACGAACAATCCCACGAACCAGCACACGAACCAGCCCACGAACCAGCCCACGAACCAGCACACGAACCAGGCCACGAACCAGCACACGAACCATCCCACGAACCAGCACACGAACCAGCACACGAACCAGCACACGAACCATCCCACGAACCAGCACACGAACCAGCACACGAACCATCCCACGAACCAGCACACGAACCAGCACACGAACCAGCACACGAACCAGCACACGAACCATCACACGAACCAGCCCACGAACCAGCACACGAACCAGCCCACGAACCAGCACACGAACCAGCACACGAACCAGCCCACGAACCAGCACACGAACCAGCACACGAACAATCCCACGAACCAGCACACGAACCAGCACACGAACCAGCACACGAACCAGCACACGAACCAGCACACGAACCAGAACACGAACCAGCACACGAACCAGCACACGAACCATCCCACGAACCAGCACACGAACCAGCACACGAACCAGCACACGAACCAGCACACGAACCAGCACACGAACCATCCCACGAACCAGCACACGAACCATCCCACGAACCAGCACACGAACCATCCCACGAACCAGCACACGAACCAGCACACGAACCAGCACACGAACCATCCCACGAACCAGCACACGAACCAGCACACGAACCAGCACACGAACCAGCACACGAACCAGCACACGAACCATCCCACGAACCAGCACACGAACCAGCACACGAACCAGCACACGAACCAGCACACGAACCAGCACACGAACCAGCACACGAACCATCCCACGAACCAGCACACGAACCAGCACACGAACCAGCACACGAACCATCCCACGAACCAGCCCACGAACCACCACACGAACCAGCACACGAACCAGCACACGAACCAGCACACGAACCATCCCACGAACCATCCCACGAACTAGCACACGAACCAGCACACGAACCAGCACACGAACCATCACACGAACCAGCCCACGAACCAGCACACGAACCAGCCCACGAACCAGCACACGAACCAGCACACGAACCAGCACACGAACCAGCACACGAACCATCACACGAACCAGCCCACGAACCAGCACACGAACCAGCCCACGAACCAGCACACGAACCAGCACACGAACCAGCCCACGAACCAGCACACGAACCAGCACACGAACAATCCCACGAACCAGCACACGAACCAGCACACGAACCAGCCCACGAACCAGCACACGAACCAGCACACGAACAATCCCACGAACCAGCACACGAACCAGCACACGAACCAGCACACGAACCAGCACACGAACCAGCACACGAACCAGAACACGGACCAGCACACGAACCAGCACACGAACCAGCACACGAACCATCCCACGAACCAGCACACGAACCAGCACACGAACCATCCCACGAACCAGCACACGAACCAGCACACGAACCAGCACACGAACCAGCACACGAACCAGCACACGAACCAGCACACGAACCAGCACACGAACCAGCCCACGAACCAGCACACGAACCAGCACACGAACCAGCACACGATCCAGCACACGAACCAGCACACGAACCAGCCCACGGACCAGCACACGAACCAGCACACGAACCAGCACACGAACCAGCACACGAACCAGCACACGAACCAGCACACGAACCAGCACACGAACCATCCCACGAACCAGCCCACGAACCAGCACACGAACCAGCACACGAACCAGCACACGAACCATCCCACGAACCAGCACACGAACCATCACACGAACCAGCCCACGAACCAGCACACGAACCAGCACACGAACCAGCACACGAACCATCCCACGAACCAGCCCACGAACCAGCACACGAACCAGCACACGAACCAGCACACGAACCAGCACACGAACCATCACACGAACCATCACACGAACCAGCACACGAACCAGCACACGAACCAGCCCACGAACCAGCCCACGAACCAGCACACGAACCAGCACACGAACCAGCACACGAACCAGCACACGAACCAGCACACGAACCATCCCACGAACCAGCACACGAACCATCCCACGAACCAGCACACGAACCAGCACACGAACCAGCACACGAACCATCCCACGAACCAGCACACGAACCAGCACACGAACCATCCCACGAACCAGCACACGAACCAGCACACGAACCAGCACACGAACCAGCACACGAACCAGCCCACGAACCAGCACACGAACCAGCACACGAACCAGCACACGAACCAGCACACGAACCATCCCACGAACCAGCACACGAACCAGCCCACGAACCAGCACACGAACCATCCCACGAACCAGCACACGAACCAGCACACGAACCAGCACACGAACCATCCCACGAACCAGCACACGAAACAGCACACGAACCAGCACACGAACCAGCCCACGAACCAGCACACGAACCAGCACACGAACCATCCCACGAACCAGCACACGAACCAGCACACGAACCAGCACACGAACCATCCCACGAACCAGCACACGAACCAGCACACGAACCAGCCCACGGACCAGCACACGAACCAGCACACGACCCAGCACACGAACCATCCCACGAACCAGCACACGAACAATCCCAAGAACCATCCCACGAACCAGCACACGAACCAGCACACGAACCATCCCACGAACCAGCACACGAACCAGCACACGAACCAGCACACAAACCTTCCCACGAACCAGCACACGAACCAGCACACGAACCAGCACACGAACCAGCACACGAACCAGCACACGAACCATCCCACGAACCAGCACACGAACCATCCCACGAACCAGCACACGAACCAGGACACGAACCAGCACACGAACAATCCCACGAACCAGCACACGAACCAGCACACGAACCAGCACACGAACCAGCACACGAACCAGCCCACGAACCAGCACACGAACCAGCACACGAACCAGCACACGAACCAGCACACGAACCAGCACACGAACCAGCACACGAACCATCCCACGAACCATCCCACGAACCAGCACACGAACCAGCACACGAACCAGCACACGAACCAGCACACGAACCAGCACACGAACCACCCCACGAACCAGCACACGAACCATCCCACGAACCAGCACACGAACAAGCACACGAACCAGCACACGAACCAGCACACGAACCATCCCACGAACCAGCACACGAACCATCCCACGAACCAGCACACGAACCAGCACACGAAGCAGCACACGAAGCAGCACACGAACCATCCCACGAACCATCACACGAACCAGCACACGAACCATTCCACGAACCAGCACACGAACCAGCACACGAACCAGCACACGAACCATCCCACGAACCAGCACACGAACCAGCACACGAACCAGCACACGAACCAGCACACGAACCATCCCACGAACCAGCCCACGAACCAGCACACGAACCAGCACACGAACCAGCACACGAACCAGCACACGAACCAGCACACGAACCATCCCACGAACCAGCCCACGAACCAGCACACGAACCAGCACACGAACCAGCACACGAACCAGCACACGAACCATCCCACGAACCAGCACACGAACCAGCACACGAACCATCACACGAACCAGCCCACGAACCAGCACACGAACCAGCACACGAACCAGCACACGAACCAGCACACGAACCATCCCACGAACCAGCCCACGAACCAGCACACGAACCAGCACACGAACCAGCACACGAACCATCACACGAACCAGCCCACGAACCAGCACACGAACCAGCCCACGAACCAGCACACGAACCAGCACACGAACCAGCCCACGAACCAGCACACGAACCAGCACACGAACAATCCCACGAACCAGCACACGAACCAGCACACGAACCAGCACACGAACCAGCACACGAACCAGCACACGAACCAGCACACGAACCAGCACACGAACCAGCACACGAACCAGCACACGAACCATCCCACGAACCAGCACACGAACCATCCCACGAACCAGCACACGAACCAGCACACGAACCAGCACACGAACCAGCACACGAACCAGCACACGAACCAGCACACGAACCAGCACACGAACCATCCCACGAACCAGCCCACGAACCAGCACACGAACCAGCACACGAACCAGCACACGAACCAGCACACGAACCATCCCACGAACCAGCCCACGAACCAGCACACGAACCAGCACACGAACCAGCACACGAACCATCCCACGAACCAGCACACGAACCATCACACGAACCAGCCCACGAACCAGCACACGAACCAGCACACGAACCAGCACACGAACCATCCCACGAACCAGCCCACGAACCAGCACACGAACCAGCACACGAACCAGCACACGAACCAGCACACGAACCAGCCCACGAACCAGCACACGAACCAGCACACGAACCAGCACACGAACCATCCCACGAACCAGCCCACGAACCAGCACACGAACCAGCCCACGAACCAGCACACGAACCAGCACACGAACCATCACACGAACCAGCCCACGAACCAGCACACGAACCAGCCCACGAACCAGCACACGAACCAGCACACGAAACATCCCACGAACCAGCCCACGAACCAGCACACGAACCAGCACACGAACAATCCCACGAACCAGCCCACGAACCAGCACACGAACCAGCACACGAACCAGCACACGAACCAGCATACGAACCATCCCACGAACCAGCACACGAACCATCACACGAACCAGCCCACGAACCAGCACACGAACCAGCCCACGAACCAGCACACGAACCAGCACACGAACCAGCACACGAACCAGCACACGAACCATCCCACGAACCAGCACACGAACCAGCACACGAACCAGCACACGAACCAGCACACGAACCAGCACACGAACCAGCACACGAACCAGCACACGAACCAGCACACGAACCATCCCACGAACCAGCACACGAACCAGCCCACGAACCAGCACACGAACCATCCCACGAACCAGCACACGAACCATCCCACGAACCAGCACACGAACCAGCACACGAACCAGCACACGAACCAGCACACGAACCAGCACACGAACCAGCACACGAACCAGCACACGAACCAGCACACGAACCAGCCCACGAACCAGCCCACGAACCAGCACACGAACCATCCCACGAACCAGCACACGAACCATCCCACGAACCAGCACACGAACCAGCACACGAACCAGCACACGAACCAGCACACGAACCAGCACACGAACCAGCACACGAACCAGCACACGAACCAGCACACGAACCATCCCACGAACCAGCACACGAACCAGCACACGAACCAGCACACGAACCAGCACACGAACCAGCACACGAACCAGCACACGAACCATCCCACGAACCATCCCACGAACCATCCCACGAACCAGAACACGAACCAGCACACGAACCAGCACACGAACCAGCACACGAACCAGCACACGAACCAGCCCACGAACCAGCACACGAACCAGCACACGAACCAGCACACGAACCATCCCACGAACCAGCACACGAACCAGCACACGCACCAGCCCACGAACCAGCACACGAACCAGCACACGAACCATCCCACGAACCAGCACACGAACCAGCACACGAACCAGCACACGAACCAGCACACGAACCAGCACACGAACCATCCTACGAACCAGCACACGAACCATCCCACGAACCAGCACACGAACCAGCACACGAACCAGCACACGAACCATCCCACGAACCAGCCCACGAACCACCACACGAACCAGCACACGAACCAGCACACGAACCATCCCACGAACCATCCCACGAACTAGCACACGAACCAGCACACGAACCAGCACACGAACCAGCACACGAACCATCACACGAACCAGCCCACGAACCAGCACACGAACCAGCCCACGAACCAGCACACGAACCAGCACACGAACCAGCCCACGAACCAGCACACGAACCAGCACACGAACAATCCCACGAACCAGCACACGAACCAGCACACGAACCAGCACACGAACCATCCCACGAACCAGCCCACGAACCAGCACACGAACCACCCCACGAACCATCCCACGAACCAGCACACGAACCAGCACACGAACCAGCACACGAACCAGCACACGAACCAGCACACGAACCAGCACACGAACCAGCCCACGAACCAGCACACGAACCAGCACACGAACCAGCACACGAACCAGCCCACGAACCAGCACACGAACCACCCCACGAACCAGCACACGAACCAGCACACGAACCATCCCACGAACCAGCACACGAACCAGCACACGAACCAGCACACGAATCAGCACACGAACCATCCCACGAACCATCCCACGAACCAGCACACGAACCAGCACACGCACCAGCCCACGAACCAGCACACGAACCAGCACACGAACCATCCCACGAACCAGCACACGAACCAGCACACGAACCAGCACACGAACCATCCCACGAACCAGCACACGAACCATCCCACGAACCAGCACACGAACCAGCACACGAACCAGCACACGAACCAGCACACGAACCAGCCCACGAATCAGCACACGCACCAGCCCACGAACCAGCACACGAACCAGCACACGAACCATCCCACGAACCAGCACACGAACCAGCACACGAACCAGCACACGAACCAGCACACGAACCAGCACACGAACCAGCACACGAACCAGCACACGAACCAGCACACGAACCAGCCCACGAACCAGCACACGAACCAGCACACGAACCAGCACACGAACCAGCCCACGAACCAGCACACGAACCACCCCACGAACCAGCACACGAACCAGCACACGAACCATCCCACGAACCAGCACACGAACCAGCACACGAACCAGCACACGAATCAGCACACGAACCATCCCACGAACCATCCCACGAACCAGCACACGAACCAGCACACGCACCAGCCCACGAACCAGCACACGAACCAGCACACGAACCATCCCACGAACCAGCACACGAACCAGCACACGAACCAGCACACGAACCATCCCACGAACCAGCACACGAACCAGCACACGAACCAGCACACGAACCAGCACACGAACCAGCCCACGAACCAGGCCACGAACCAGCACACGAACCATCACACGAACCATCACACGAACCAGCACACGAACCAGCACACGAACCAGCCCACGAACCAGCCCACGAACCAGCACACGAACCAGCACACGAACCAGCACACGAACCAGCACACGAACCAGCACACGAACCATCCCACGAACCAGCACACGAACCAGCACACGAACCAGCACACGAACCATCCCACGAACCAGCACACGAACCATCCCACGAACCAGCACACGAACCAGCACACGAACCAGCACACGAACCAGCACACGAACCAGCCCACGAATCAGCACACGCACCAGCCCACGAACCAGCACACGAACCAGCACACGAACCATCCCACGAACCAGCACACGAACCAGCACACGAACCAGCACACGAACCAGCCCACGAACCAGCACACGAACCAGCACACGAACCAGCACACGAACCAGCACACGAACCAGCACACGAACCAGCACACGAACCATCCCACGAACCAGCACACGAACCAGCACACGAACCAGCACACGAACCAGCACACGAACCAGCACACGAACCAGCACACGAACCATCCCACGAACCAGCACACGAACCAGCACACGAACCAGCCCACGAACCAGCACACGAACCAGCACACGAACCAGCACACGAACCAGCCCACGAACCAGCACACGAACCACCCCACGAACCAGCACACGAACCAGCACACGAACCAGCACACGAACCAGCACACGAACCAGCCCACGAACCAGCACACGAACCAGCACACGAACCATCCCACGAACCAGCACACGAACCAGCACACGAACCAGCACACGAACCAGCCCACGAACCAGCACACGAACCAGCACACGAACCAGCACACGAACCAGCCCACGAACCAGCACACGAACCACCCCACGAACCAGCACACGAACCAGCACACGAACCAGCACACGAACCAGCACACGAACCATCCCACGAACCATCCCACGAACCAGCACACGAACCAGCACACGAACCAGCACACGAACCAGCACACGAACCAGCACACGAACCATCCCACGAACCAGCACACGAACCAGCACACGAACCAGCACACGAACCAGCACACGAACCAGCACACGAACCAGCCCACGAACCAGGCCACGAACCAGCACACGAACCAGCACACGAACCATCCCACGAACCAGCACACGAACCAGCACACGAACCAGCCCACGAACCAGCACACGAACCATCCCACGAACCAGCACACGAACCAGCACACGAACCAGCACACGAACCAGCACACGAACCAGCACACGAACCAGCACACGAACCATCCCACGAACCAGCACACGAACCAGCACACGAACCAGCACACGAACCAGCACACGAACCAGCACACGAACCATCCCACGAACCAGTACACGAACCAGCACACGAACCATCCCACGAACCAGCACACGAACCAGCACACGAACCAGCACACGAACCAGCCCACGAACCAGCACACGAACCAGCACACGAACCAGCACACGAACCAGCCCACGAACCAGCACACGAACCACCCCACGAACCAGCACACGAACCAGCACACGAACCAGCACACGAACCAGCACACGAACCAGCCCACGAACCAGCACACGAACCAGCACACGAACCATCCCACGAACCAGCACACGAACCAGCACACGAACCAGCACACGAACCATCCCACGAACCAGCACACGAACCAGCACACGAACCAGCACACGAACCAGCACACGAACCAGCCCACGAACCAGGCCACGAACCAGCACACGAACCAGCACACGAACCATCCCACGAACCAGCACACGAACCAGCACACGAACCAGCACACGAACCAGCACACGAACCAGCACACGAACCAGCACACGAACCAGCACACGAACCAGCCCACGAATCAGCACACGCACCAGCCCACGAACCAGCACACGAACCAGCACACGAACCATCCCACGAACCAGCACACGAACCAGCACACGAACCAGCACACGAACCAGCCCACGAACCAGCACACGAACCAGCACACGAACCAGCACACGAACCAGCACACGAACCAGCACACGAACCAGCACACGAACCATCCCACGAACCAGCACACGAACCAGCACACGAACCAGCACACGAACCAGCACACGAACCAGCACACGAACCAGCACACGAACCATCCCACGAACCAGCACACGAACCAGCACACGAACCAGCCCACGAACCAGCACACGAACCAGCACACGAACCAGCACACGAACCAGCACACGAACCAGCACACGAACCAGCCCACGAATCAGCACACGCACCAGCCCACGAACCAGCACACGAACCAGCACACGAACCATCCCACGAACCAGCACACGAACCAGCACACGAACCAGCACACGAACCAGCACACGAACCAGCCCACGAATCAGCACACGCACCAGCCCACGAACCAGCACACGAACCAGCACACGAACCATCCCACGAACCAGCACACGAACCAGCACACGAACCAGCACACGAACCAGCCCACGAACCAGCACACGAACCAGCACACGAACCAGCACACGAACCAGCACACGAACCAGCACACGAACCAGCACACGAACCATCCCACGAACCAGCACACGAACCAGCACACGAACCAGCACACGAACCAGCACACGAACCAGCACACGAACCAGCACACGAACCATCCCACGAACCAGCACACGAACCAGCACACGAACCAGCCCACGAACCAGCACACGAACCAGCACACGAACCAGCACACGAACCAGCCCACGAACCAGCACACGAACCACCCCACGAACCAGCACACGAACCAGCACACGAACCAGCACACGAACCAGCACACGAACCAGCCCACGAACCAGCACACGAACCAGCACACGAACCATCCCACGAACCAGCACACGAACCAGCCCACGAACCAGCCCACGAACCAGCACACGAACCAGCACACGAACCAGCACACGAACCAGCACACGAACCAGCACACGAACCAGCACACGAACCATCCCACGAACCAGCACACGAACCAGCACACGAACCAGCACACGAACCATCCCACGAACCAGCACACGAACCAGCACACGAACCATCCCACGAACCAGCACACGAACCAGCACACGAACCAGCACACGAACCAGCACACGAACCAGCACACGAACCAGCACACGAACCAGCACACGAACCAGCCCACGAATCAGCACACGCACCAGCCCACGAACCAGCACACGAACCAGCACACGAACCAGCACACGAACCATCCCACGAACCAGCACACGAACCAGCACACGAACCAGCACACGAACCAGCCCACGAACCAGCACACGAACCAGCACACGAACCAGCACACGAACCAGCACACGAACCAGCACACGAACCAGCACACGAACCAGCACACGAACCAGCACACGAACCAGCACACGAACCAGCACACGAACCAGCACACGAACCATCCCACGAACCAGCACACGAACCAGCACACGAACCAGCACACGAACCAGCACACGAACCACCCCACGAACCAGCACACGAACCAGCACACGAACCAGCACACGAACCAGCACACGAACCATCCCACGAACCATCCCACGAACCAGCACACGAACCAGCACACGAACCAGCACACGAACCAGCACACGAACCAGCACACGAACCATCCCACGAACCAGCACACGAACCAGCACACGAACCAGCACACGAACCAGCACACGAACCAGCACACGCACCAGCCCACGAACCAGCACACGAACCAGCACACGAACCATCCCACGAACCAGCACACGAACCAGCACACGAACCAGCACACGAACCAGCCCACGAACCAGCACACGAACCAGCACACGAACCAGCACACGAACCAGCCCACGAACCAGCACACGAACCAGCACACGAACCATCCCACGAACCAGCACACGAACCAGCACACGAACCAGCACACGAACCAGCCCACGAACCAGCACACGAACCAGCACACGAACCAGCACACGAACCAGCACACGAACCAGCACACGAACCAGCACACGAACCAGCACACGAACCAGCACACGAACCAGCACACGAACCAGCACACGAACCAGCACACGAACCATCCCACGAACCAGCACACGAACCAGCACACGAACCAGCACACGAACCAGCACACGAACCACCCCACGAACCAGCACACGAACCAGCACACGAACCAGCACACGAACCAGCACACGAACCATCCCACGAACCATCCCACGAACCAGCACACGAACCAGCACACGAACCAGCACACGAACCAGCACACGAACCAGCACACGAACCAGCACACGAACCATCCCACGAACCAGCACACGAACCAGCACACGAACCAGCACACGAACCAGCACACGAACCAGCACACGCACCAGCCCACGAACCAGCACACGAACCAGCACACGAACCATCCCACGAACCAGCACACGAACCAGCACACGAACCAGCACACGAACCATCCCACGAACCAGCACACGAACCAGCACACGAACCAGCACACGAACCAGCACACGAACCACCCCACGAACCAGCACACGAACCAGCACACGAACCAGCACACGAACCAGCACACGAACCATCCCACGAACCATCCCACGAACCAGCACACGAACCAGCACACGAACCAGCACACGAACCAGCACACGAACCAGCACACGAACCATCCCACGAACCAGCACACGAACCAGCACACGAACCAGCACACGAACCAGCACACGAACCAGCACACGAACCAGCACACGAACCAGCACACGAACCAGCCCACGAATCAGCACACGCACCAGCCCACGAACCAGCACACGAACCAGCACACGAACCAGCACACGAACCATCCCACGAACCAGCACACGAACCAGCACACGAACCAGCACACGAACCAGCACACGAACCAGCACACGAACCAGCACACGAACCATCCCACGAACCAGCACACGAACCAGCACACGAACCAGCCCACGAACCAGCCCACGAACCAGCACACGAACCAGCACACGAACCAGCACACGAACCATCCCACGAACCAGCACACGAACCAGCACACGAACCAGCACACGAACCATCCCACGAACCAGCACACGAACCAGCACACGAACCAGCACACGAACCATCCCACGAACCAGCACACGAACCAGCACACGAACCAGCACACGAACCAGCACACGAACCAGCACACGAACCAGCACACGAACCAGCACACGAACCAGCACACGAACCAGCACACGAACCAGCACACGAACCAGCCCACGAATCAGCACACGCACCAGCCCACGCACCAGCACACGAACCAGCACACGAACCATCCCACGAACCAGCACACGAACCAGCACACGAACCAGCACACGAACCAGCCCACGAACCAGCACACGAACCAGCACACGAACCAGCACACGAACCAGCACACGAACCAGCACACGAACCAGCACACGAACCATCCCACGAACCAGCACACGAACCAGCACACGAACCAGCACACGAACCAGCACACGAACCAGCACACGAACCAGCACACGAACCATCCCACGAACCAGCACACGAACCAGCACACGAACCAGCCCACGAACCAGCACACGAACCAGCACACGAACCAGCACACGAACCAGCCCACGAACCAGCACACGAACCACCCCACGAACCAGCACACGAACCAGCACACGAACCAGCACACGAACCAGCACACGAACCAGCCCACGAACCAGCACACGAACC
Organism: Thecophora atra; assembly: GCA_937620795.1. NCBI lineage: Eukaryota > Metazoa > Arthropoda > Insecta > Diptera > Conopidae > Thecophora > Thecophora atra. The sequence goes on along the minus strand of CALMKQ010000001.1, from coordinate 8,801 downwards.
AGCACACGAACCATCCCACGAACCAGCACACGAACCAGCACACGAACCAGCACACGAACCAGCCCACGAACCAGCACACGAACCAGCACACGAACCAGCACACGAACCAGCCCACGAACCAGCACACGAACCACCCCACGAACCAGCACACGAACCAGCACACGAACCAGCACACGAACCAGCACACGAACCATCCCACGAACCATCCCACGAACCAGCACACGAACCAGCACACGAACCAGCACACGAACCAGCACACGAACCATCCCACGAACCAGCACACGAACCAGCACACGAACCAGCACACGAACCAGCACACGAACCAGCCCACGAACCAGGCCACGAACCAGCACACGAACCAGCACACGAACCATCCCACGAACCAGCACACGAACCAGCACACGAACCAGCCCACGAACCAGCACACGAACCATCCCACGAACCAGCACACGAACCAGCACACGAACCAGCACACGAACCAGCACACGAACCAGCACACGAACCAGCACACGAACCATCCCACGAACCAGCACACGAACCAGCACACGAACCAGCACACGAACCAGCACACGAACCAGCACACGAACCATCCCACGAACCAGTACACGAACCAGCACACGAACCATCCCACGAACCAGCACACGAACCAGCACACGAACCAGCACACGAACCAGCCCACGAACCAGCACACGAACCAGCACACGAACCAGCACACGAACCAGCCCACGAACCAGCACACGAACCACCCCACGAACCAGCACACGAACCAGCACACGAACCAGCACACGAACCAGCACACGAACCAGCCCACGAACCAGCACACGAACCAGCACACGAACCATCCCACGAACCAGCACACGAACCAGCACACGAACCAGCACACGAACCAGCACACGAACCAGCACACGAACCATCCCACGAACCAGTACACGAACCAGCACACGAACCATCCCACGAACCAGCACACGAACCAGCACACGAACCAGCACACGAACCAGCCCACGAACCAGCACACGAACCAGCACACGAACCAGCACACGAACCAGCCCACGAACCAGCACACGAACCACCCCACGAACCATCCCACGAACCAGCACACGAACCAGCACACGAACCAGCACACGAACCAGCCCACGAACCAGCACACGAACCAGCACACGAACCAGCACACGAACCAGCACACGAACCACCCCACGAACCAGCACACGAACCAGCACACGAACCAGCACACGAACCAGCACACGAACCATCCCACGAACCATCCCACGAACCAGCACACGAACCAGCACACGAACCAGCACACGAACCAGCACACGAACCAGCACACGAACCATCCCACGAACCAGCACACGAACCAGCACACGAACCAGCACACGAACCAGCACACGAACCAGCACACGAACCAGCCCACGAACCAGGCCACGAACCATCCCACGAACCAGCACACGAACCAGCACACGAACCAGCCCACGAACCAGCACACGAACCATCCCACGAACCAGCACACGAACCAGCACACGAACCAGCACACGAACCAGCACACGAACCAGCACACGAACCAGCACACGAACCATCCCACGAACCAGCACACGAACCAGCACACGAACCAGCACACGAACCAGCACACGAACCAGCACACGAACCATCCCACGAACCAGTACACGAACCAGCACACGAACCATCCCACGAACCAGCACACGAACCAGCACACGAACCAGCACACGAACCAGCACACGAACCAGCCCACGAACCAGCACACGAACCAGCACACGAACCAGCACACGAACCAGCCCACGAACCAGCACACGAACCAGCACACGAACCACCCCACGAACCAGCACACGAACCAGCACACGAACCAGCACACGAACCAGCACACGAACCATCCCACGAACCAGCACACGAACCAGCACACGAACCAGCACACGAACCAGCACACGAACCAGCACACGAACCAGCACACGAACCAGCACACGAACCAGCCCACGAACCAGCACACGAACCAGCACACGAACCAGCACACGAACCAGCACACGAACCAGCACACGAACCATCCCACGAACCAGCACACGAACCAGCACACGAACCAGCACACGAACCAGCCCACGAACCAGCACACGAACCAGCACACGAACCAGCACACGAACCAGCCCACGAACCAGCACACGAACCACCCCACGAACCAGCACACGAACCAGCACACGAACCAGCACACGAACCAGCACACGAACCAGCACACGAACCAGCACACGAACCATCCCACGAACCAGCACACGAACCAGCACACGAACCAGCACACGAACCAGCACACGAACCAGCCCACGAACCAGGCCACGAACCAGCACACGAACCAGCACACGAACCAGCACACGAACCAGCACACGAACCATCCCACGAACCATCCCACGAACCAGCACACGAACCAGCACACGAACCAGCACACGCACCAGCCCACGAACCAGCACACGAACCAGCACACGAACCATCCCACGAACCAGCACACGAACCAGCACACGAACCAGCACACGAACCATCCCACGAACCAGCACACGAACCACCACACGAACCAGCACACGAACCAGCACACGAACCAGCCCACGAACCAGGCCACGAACCAGCACACGAACCAGCACACGAACCAGCACACGAACCAGCACACGAACCATCCCACGAACCATCCCACGAACCAGCACACGCACCAGCACACAAACCGCAGGAGGTGAGCCGCAGGAGGTGACAAAAAAATATGCTCCAAAATATTGAACTTTGGAATGAAATTAAAGCTCACGTGACGATTGTGTTAATAGAACTGCGAAGGGCAGAGCGAATCCGAAGCCTGATAGATAACATGTAAGTTCATACACGAAGATAGCATGATTGCTAACCAGCCCCCGCGAAGTAATGCTTAACGGTAGTCCCGCGGGGGAGAGTGGTAGTGGTGTATGGGGGGTGCGGTTTAGTACGTAGGCGCCACCAGAATGGTGGTGAATCGTGCATGCCAGTGGGCCGGTCCACTGGTATCTATGAAGATTCCACACCTCCGGTCGTCATACAAAACAAAAAAAAAAAAACCAGCACACAAACCAGCCCACGAACCAGCACACGAACCAGCACACGAACCACGAACCATCACACGAACCAGCACACGAACCAGCACACGAACCAGCACACCAACCAGTCCACGAACCAGCACACGAACCCGCACACGAACCAGCCCACGAACCAGCACACGAACCAGTCCACGAACCATCCCACGAACCAGCACACGAACCACGAACCAGCACACGAACCAGCACACGAGCCATCACACGAACCAGTCCACGAACCATCCCACGAACCAGCACACGAACCAGCACACGAACCAGTTCACGAACCATCCCACGAACCAGCACACGAACCAGCACACGAACCAGCACACGAACCAGCACACGAACCATCCCACGAACCATCCCACGAACCAGCACACGAACCAGCACACGAACCAGCACACGAACCAGCACACGAACCATCCCACGAACCATCCCACGAACCAGCACACGAACCAGCACACGAACCAGCACACGAACCAGCACACGAACCAGCACACGAACCAGCACACGAACCAGCACACGAACCAGCACACGAACCAGCACACGAACCAGCACACGAACCAGCACACGAACCAGCACACGAACCAGCACACGAACCAGCACACGAACCAGCACACGAACCATCCCACGAACCAGCACACGAACCAGCACACGAACCAGCACACGAACCAGCACACGAACCAGCACACGAACCAGCACACGAACCATCCCACGAACCAGCACACGAACCAGCCCACGAACCAGCACACGAACCAGCACACGAACCAGCACACGAACCAGCACACGAACCATCCCACGAACCATCCCACGAACCAGCACACGAACCAGCACACGAACCAGCACACGAACCAGCACACGAACCAGCACACGAACCAGCACACGAACCATCCCACGAACCAGCACACGAACCAGCACACGAACCAGCACACGAACCAGCACACGAACCATCCCACGAACCATCCCACGAACCATCCCACGAACCAGCACACGAACCAGCACACGAACCAGCACACGAACCAGCACACGAACCAGCACACGAACCAGCACACGAACCAGCACACGAACCAGCACACGAACCAGCACACGAACCAGCACACGAACCAGCACACGAACCAGCACACGAACCAGCACACGAACCAGCACACGAACCAGCACACGAACCATCCCACGAACCATCCCACGAACCAGCACACGAACCAGCACACGAACCAGCACACGAACCAGCACACGAACCAGCACACGAACCAGCACACGAACCATCCCACGAACCAGCACACGAACCAGCACACGAACCAGCCCACGAACCAGCACACGAACCAGCACACGAACCAGCACACGAACCAGCACACGAACCATCCCACGAACCATCCCACGAACCAGCACACGAACCAGCACACGAACCAGCACACGAACCAGCACACGAACCAGCACACGAACCATCCCACGAACCAGCACACGAACCAGCACACGAACCAGCACACGAACCAGCACACGAACCAGCACACGAACCAGCCCACGAACCAGCACACGAACCAGCACACGAACCATCCCACGAACCAGCACACGAAACAGCACACGAACCAGCCCACGAACCAGCACACGAACCATCCCACGAACCAGCACACGAACCAGCACACGAACCAGCACACGAACCATCCCACGAACCAGCACACGAACCAGCACACGAACCATCCCACGAACCAGCACACGAACCAGCACACGAACCAGCCCACGAACCAGCACACGAACCATCCCACGAACCAGCACACGAACCAGCACACGAACCATCCCACGAACCAGCACACGAACCAGCACACGAACCAGCACACGAACCAGCACACGAACCAGCACACGAACCAGCACACGAACCAGCACACGAACCAGCCCACGAATCAGCACACGCACCAGCCCACGAACCAGCACACGAACCAGCACACGAACCATCCCACGAACCAGCACACGAACCAGCACACGAACCAGCACACGAACCAGCCCACGAACCAGCACACGAACCAGCACACGAACCAGCACACGAACCAGCACACGAACCAGCACACGAACCATCCCACGAACCAGCACACGAACCAGCACACGAACCAGCACACGAACCAGCCCACGAACCAGGCCACGAACCAGCACACGAACCATCACACGAACCAGCACACGAACCAGCACACGAACCAGCCCACGAACCAGCCCACGAACCAGCACACGAACCAGCACACGAACCAGCACACGAACCAGCACACGAACCAGCACACGAACCAGCACACGAACCATCCCACGAACCATCCCACGAACCAGCACACGAAACAGCACACGAACCAGCCCACGAACCAGCACACGAACCATCCCACGAACCAGCACACGAACCAGCACACGAACCAGCACACGAACCATCCCACGAACCAGCACACGAACCAGCACACGAACCATCCCACGAACCAGCACACGAACCAGCACACGAACCATCCCACGAACCAGCACACGAACCAGCACACGAACCAGCACACGAACCAGCCCACGAACCAGCACACGAACCAGCACACGAACCAGCACACGAACCAGCACACGAACCAGCACACGAACCAGCCCACGAACCAGCACACGAACCATCCCACGAACCAGCACACGAACCAGCACACGAACCATCCCACGAACCAGCACACGAACCAGCACACGAACCAGCACACGAACCAGCACACGAACCAGCACACGAACCAGCACACGAACCAGCCCACGAATCAGCACACGCACCAGCCCACGAACCAGAACACGAACCAGCACACGAACCATCCCACGAACCAGCACACGAACCAGCACACGAACCAGCACACGAACCAGCCCACGAACCAGCACACGAACCAGCACACGAACCAGCACACGAACCAGCACACGAACCAGCACACGAACCATCCCACGAACCAGCACACGAACCAGCACACGAACCAGCACACGAACCAGCCCACGAACCAGGCCACGAACCAGCACACGAACCATCACACGAACCAGCACACGAACCAGCACACGAACCAGCCCACGAACCAGCCCACGAACCAGCACACGAACCAGCACACGAACCAGCACACGAACCAGCACACGAACCATCCCACGAACCATCCCACGAACCATCCCACGAACCAGCACACGAACCAGCACACGAACCAGCACACGAACCAGCACACGAACCAGCACACGAACCAGCACACGAACCAGCACACGAACCAGCACACGAACCAGCACACGAACCAGCACACGAACCAGCACACGAACCAGCACACGAACCAGCACACGAACCAGCACACGAACCAGCACACGAACCAGCACACGAACCAGCACACGAACCATCCCACGAACCAGCACACGAACCAGCACACGAACCAGCACACGAACCAGCACACGAACCAGCACACGAACCATCCCACGAACCAGCACACGAACCAGCACACGAACCAGCCCACGAACCAGCACACGAACCAGCACACGAACCAGCACACGAACCAGCACACGAACCATCCCACGAACCATCCCACGAACCAGCACACGAACCAGCACACGAACCAGCACACGAACCAGCACACGAACCAGCACACGAACCAGCACACGAACCATCCCACGAACCAGCACACGAACCAGCACACGAACCAGCACACGAACCAGCACACGAACCAGCACACGAACCAGCCCACGAACCAGCACACGAACCAGCACACGAACCAGCCCACGAACCAGCACACGAACCAGCCCACGAACCAGCACACGAACCATCCCACGAACCAGCACACGAACCAGCACACGAACCAGCACACGAACCATCCCACGAACCAGCACACGAACCAGCACACGAACCATCCCACGAACCAGCACACGAACCAGCACACGAACCAGCCCACGAACCAGCACACGAACCATCCCACGAACCAGCACACGAACCATCCCACGAACCAGCACACGAACCAGCACACGAACCATCCCACGAACCAGCACACGAACCAGCACACGAACCAGCACACGAACCAGCACACGAACCAGCACACGAACCAGCACACGAACCATCCCACGAACCAGCACACGAACCAGCACACGAACCAGCCCACGAACCAGCACACGAACCAGCACACGAACCAGCACACGAACCAGCCCACGAACCAGCACACGAACCACCCCACGAACCAGCACACGAACCAGCACACGAACCAGCACACGAACCAGCACACGAACCAGCCCACGAACCAGCACACGAACCAGCACACGAACCATCCCACGAACCAGCACACGAACCAGCACACGAACCAGCACACGAACCAGCCCACGAACCAGCACACGAACCACCAGCACACGAACCAGCACACGAACCAGCCCACGAACCAGCACACGAACCATCCCACGAACCAGCACACGAACCAGCACACGAACCAGCACACGAACCAGCACACGAACCAGCCCACGAACCAGGCCACGAACCAGCACACGAACCATCACACGAACCAGCACACGAACCAGCACACGAACCAGCCCACGAACCAGCCCACGAACCAGCACACGAACCAGCACACGAACCAGCACACGAACCAGCACACGAACCAGCACACGAACCAGCACACGAACCATCCCACGAACCATCCCACGAACCAGCACACGAACCAGCACACGAACCATCCCACGAACCAGCACACGAACCAGCACACGAATCAGCACACGAACCAGCACACGAACCAGCACACGAACCAGCACACGAACCATCCCACGAACCAGCACACGAACCAGCACACGAACCAGCACACGAACCAGCCCACGAACCAGCACACGAACCATCCCACGAACCATCCCACGAACCAGCACACGAACCAGCACACGCACCAGCCCACGAACCAGCACACGAACCAGCACACGACCCATCCCACGAACCAGCACACGAACCATCCCACGAACCAGCACACGAACCAGCACACGAACCATCCCACGAACCAGCACACGAACCATCCCACGAACCAGCACACGAACCAGCACACGAACCAGCACACGAACCAGCACACGAACCAGCACACGAACCAGCCCACGAACCAGGCCACGAACCAGCACACGAACCATCACACGAACCAGCACACGAACCAGCACACGAACCAGCCCACGAACCAGCCCACGAACCAGCACACGAACCAGCACACGAACCAGCACACGAACCAGCACACGAACCAGCACACGAACCAGCACACGAACCATCCCACGAACCATCCCACGAACCAGCACACGAACCAGCACACGCACCAGCCCACGAACCAGCACACGAACCAGCACACGAACCATCCCACGAACCAGCACACGAACCATCCCACGAACCATCCCACGAACCAGCACACGAACCAGCACACGCACCAGCCCACGAACCAGCACACGAACCAGCACACGAACCATCACACGAACCAGCCACGAACCAGCACACGAACCAGCCCACGAACCAGCACACGAACCAGCACACGAACCAGCCCACGAACCAGCACACGAACCAGCACACGAACCATCCCACGAACCAGCACACGAACCAGCACACGAACCATCCCACGAACCAGCACACGAACCAGCACACGAACCAGCACACGAACCAGCACACGAACCAGCCCACGAACCAGCCACGAACCAGCACACGAACCATCACACGAACCAGCACACGAACCAGCACACGAACCAGCACACGAACCAGCACACCCGAAC